>JACXSJ010001424.1:83244-93250 GCA_014851325.1 Pentalonia nigronervosa
AACGGGGCACGGGTATAATTTATTGTATATGTTCACTATCGCATTGAAATTACAAAGAAATAGATTAAAAGGCAATATTAAGTTAAGTTTTAAGTCATGTTAAGTTTTAAGAAATGGTCCGTAATATTTTAAACGCGTCTATTGTAAAATGCGCTCAGTGGCGCTTGTCCCGTTGTTCGGCCGAGCGCTTCAATTATTGTTCCACTTGTCATGGTTTCAGATTAACGGACATGAAACTCCACGCGCTTGCAAGACAGTATAATAATTAATAATACTCTAAAATAATTTAAAATTTAAAATTATAATTGATAAATTATTTTCAAGAATTTGTTTTTAATAATTACCGACGTGTTTACACTATATATATTTCATAAACGTGCATTTATACAGGTTTAGACAAATTATTAAATTATTCACTAAAATTAGAAGGTACCGGTGTAGCATGTTATCTAAATTCTGTTTATTGCAGTTATAATTATTACTGAAGCATAGTACTATAATAAACAGGTTGTATTAAGTGTAATGTACTTTTCGTCATTTATAATAATATAGGCGTCATGTGGTTATTTTGATTGAGACAAATCCGAGAAAATTTTTAAAATTAAAATTTGTTCTTTCTACTCTACTTTTAACAATATTGAGGTATAAATCTTATAGCAGTAATTTAACTTTCCAATATTTCATATTTAATTATCTATTAGATAATATTATAAAATATGTAGTATTTCATTTTTATAACTTTTGACATTAATATGTCTTATGTCTGGGGGTCAAAAAAAAAAAATTTGTGTAACGACATTTTTTGTTTATTTATAGGATTGCGTATAGGAAATTTTGTGCCTATTACATTTTTAAGCGTTACCACCAATAATTAAACATTTTAAAAATGTAGAATGCCTATAAATTAGTCTCAATATTTTTTAAATATCATTATATATAGAAAATTATAAAACAAAAAATTATTGATAAGATAAGTTATTTAATACTATAATTTTTTAAATAAATTATAATAAAATATTTCTATAAACATGCTGATTGAAGTAGTTTTATCATTTATTTCAGTATCAGTCAGATCTTAAAAGCTATCAAATATAATTTCCTAGTCGTACAAAAATTATAAGTATGTTCTCAAAATAATTGTATTTAATACATATGTGAAAATACAGTAAAAATGGTCAATTTTGATGGTTTACTACCTAGGTATAATGTTTATATACCTAGTATTTATAATATTTAATGTGGCTATAGTATTTAAAATAACTAGGAAGAGCTTACATATTTTCTCCAGGTAAACATAATGTTGGACTGGGACAGTTTAAGTTAAAAATCGAGAGAGTTTATCATACAATCCAGAGAGTTAACCACCACCCCAACTAAAATAATTTAAAAACTACAGTGGTCTGTGATTATGTTCCTTGATAATAAAATTTACCTATTTATTTCTCCTTGTTAAATTTATCTTTTTCCGTTAAATTATATAACATAAATAAATTATGAAAGCTTCACCAGCCAGCATCATTAACATACAATCATTTTCTAACGTAATCAAATTAAATCCGATCGTATATATAATGTAGAGTATATTAAACTTAATTAAAACCTAATTTTAATATAATTTCAGGTACCTAAGACTACAGTCTTCAACATTGTCGTCTTTATGCTGCAAATAATGAATGAACAAATATTAATTTTAGAATAAATATAAACTACATGTTAAAATAAAGTTTCTCTATACCGAATAATAGTCAAATAATGACTAATACATTATAGTACTATAATAAGCATAGTGATGATACTTGGCATCATTTTGTTTAAATTGTTTTCATATTTTATTTCAACAATAATCTGATATCTTTATTTAATAATATTTGATAATATCTAAAAATATATTTTTTAAACAAAAAACATTTCTTCGTTAGGTTATTGTCAATGGCTATCATTCATCTGTTGAGGTTATATAACCATTGATTAGGGTGACGGCTGGCATTGATACTTTATGTCATACAAACGAACAAATATCCATAATATTATAATGTGTACAAATTTATGTTTAAAAATGATTATATAAAGCGTAATTTATGATATATATATTACTCAATTAAGTATAACACACGAAATTGTGACCTGTATCGATATTTTTTCTTATTGTGGCTGTATTTGCTGTAAAAATTATTCTAAACAATTAGAATAAAACAATGACACCACTTAACAAAAACTAGAATGGACTTAGAATTATATCAGTTAAAAAATTAAATATCATCGATCAGGCGACCTTTTTTACCTGACCTATTATAGAAATAAAAATGTACTCCAATATTAGATATTATAATAGGCTGTATAAGTGCCATATATTTTTAATATTAGGTTCACCTATAATTAAACAGTTTCTCACACAAAGCTATCTAATTATGTATAATGGCAGTGTTCAGTTCATAAAAGCAATAGGTATATTATAATTAAAGTATAGGTATCTTTATGTATTATAATTTGATAAAATGTTTTAAATTATAGCCTATATGATATAGGCAATGTCTTATTTCTCCGCGAGTTATATTTTCCTAGTTATATCTTCCTCCATGTATAATTCGCATATAGTTATAACTTATAAGCAAAAAAATTATATTTCATATTACATTTAAATATTCGTTTTGTTTAAACAGGCCATATTGTTACCGTAATAATTAAACAAACAAACAAACAAATTATCTTATAATATTAATATATAATATAATATATTATTATATAATATAAATATTATATAATAATATTTATGACCATGCGGCGTTCTAGATAGGCTATTTAGCTACACCACTGCTGTAGTTTTATTATTTCGGTATATTATATTAATGTAAAATCTTAAATGACATCGATGTACGATGCAAATTGTTTGAGGAAAAACCATTATTAAGTATGGCACACAGTGTACGCCTTAGGGATGGGTACACGGGTACCTAATACCTGTGTTAACAGTATCTAGAAAAAAAATAGTATTAGGTGGGCTAAACTTACGATCTAAGTGGTAGGCATATACATTTTTTTTCTGTTTTTCAGTTTTTACTTGTACATATATAATTATAATTATAACTCAATATTGACTTAGAAACAATTTCTAATATTCACAAAAAAAAATATTGAAATAATTTTGCATTATTTATACGATAATTATAACGTTTTTGTTCTTTCCAACTATTTTGTATATATAGGCAATTTGTTTTATGGAGTTTCTATGTAAGACTTCGCATACCATAAACAATTATTAATATTTTAGTTTTTGGTTCATTAATGTAAGAAATTATTTAATATCAGAATTTCAAGTGTATAAAAAGTTTAGGTGATTATTAGTGAAGTCCATAATTATATAAATTTAAATAGGTGCTATAAACTTAAATGTTGAAGTGACATATTTAATTTTAGTAGCTATCGCACCAACCACCGAATAAGACATTTTAGAATTATAGAACTGTATATAAATATACATTATAGTAATAGTATTATATTTTATAAGCATGTTCTATCTTCAAATATAATTGTTGACATAATTTTATAAGGAAAGTAGGTAAGTAATAAGTATATTTTATACTCAACTATAACAATTTATTATAGAAGATTATAAAATATTTATTGACGCATTATGGTAACCTATATTGTAGCCTGTAGGCACTATAATTGTCGATCTTGATCGAGAGGATGAAAGATAAATAGTTTCAAAAAACAATTGGAATGTGTTCTTTTTTGCACGAAATGTCAATCATAAAATTGTAGGTTATAAAAACCAATAGTTATAACAACCAACATTTTAAAAAAAATTACAAATTACAATTCAGTTCACATTCCTTTTGATTTTTTTGACAATATTTTAACTTAGATTATGTATGATATCAAAAAATAAAGTGTATTTTCATTGTATATTATTATTATTTATTACGTATTGAATAAATTATTTTTGTTTTTGAACTTATATTATAATTAACCATTTAATTTTACACTGATTGTTTGGTATTTAGCAGTAAGTATTTCTAAAAACCTATTTGTCATAAACTGTTAATAATACCGGTGCATACCAATAAGTATTGCTTCTCAAAATATTATCGCTTTCTATTCTTATCGTAAATGAAAAGGTTAATATATTTATATATATATTAGTTGCCTCCGATGATCAAGTAATTCATAATGGAACCTATGGAATTGATTTCCGGTAAAAATGTCTTATCATATAAATACTTATGTTTAAATCGGAAATCTTATGATATTTTTGATAATATTTTATTATGTTTTACGATGACTGGGAAAGTGTTCGTATTATAACAATTTTGTATTAAATATAAAGCTATACCAATAGAACATTATTATTAATATATTGGTTATGTCTGTGTCTTGTAATCAGACTGTATTACCTAATATGTTGATCGGTCAAAATTGCTAAAAGGGAAATAGGTAAAAATATTAAGAAAATTGAATGACTATCAAATTCTATTTTTTTTAATTCATAAAAAAATCAATGTTGTAAATGTATACCACATTAATTTATTATTAAATATTATTTTTTTTAATCAACAAATTTATTTGATATTAAGTAATAATATTAATGACATTTACTTGTATATAAATTGACTATCAACAATTTTAGATATTATAGTAATGATGTTAATTATTTAAGGAAACTTTTGTTAGTTGAATTTACAATAATAAATTTTTTAAAAAAATGAATTTAAAAAAAGTTAATTTAATATACAGTCGAATCTGCTTATTTCAATGCCGTATATAACGATATTACGTATAAAATAATTCACAATATTCACGATATTTATTCATAAATATATAATTTGGTTTGTGTAATCATCCGGATATAACGAAATTCGGCTATAACGACCTGATTCTCTAGATTGTTATAAACGGATTCTACTGTACTTGTATTTTTACTACCATTATGGAAGTACGTCGAAATCAATTCGTATGTTAGCTATAGACGACCCGGGAACCAAATTTTTGAAGTCCTTTTTAATATTATAAAACAACTTGTCATTAAAAACTGTTCAAACTAATGTCCTTCCATATAGAATTAAGCAGTGATCCATATGAACTTCACTAAAATATACCACGTTTACTATACCTACTATAACCCATCGTTCCTTATTGACCCCAATACACTATTATGTGTTTTTTTTACTAAGTCGGAACACGGTCATCGAGAATTTTATAGGGGGTCTTGAACTCTTTTGGGAATATAGTAGGGGTTCTAATTCCAGTAAATTTCTGCCAGGATTCATATAACCAGCCTGAGATATTCTTTGTTCTGTTAGAGTAGTACCTAAAAATGTAAATTTAGGGAGTTTTGGTTATTTCTTGGCGCTTACAAAAATGAGCTTACATAAAATAAAAATGCGTAACAATTGATTTTGTTACCTACTCATTAAGGTTATGTTTATTACCTTGAATTTAGTTAATTTAAGTACCTATATAACGAATATTTTTAGTAATTTCATTTTGTTAAATTGGATGTGAGACATAGTTAACAGACTTTTCATATAAGTTTAATAAATAATAATAAATAGATACCATCTACCAAATTTCCTTTTAATTTATACTCAATAATTATTGCAGGTATTTATGACGGCTTATTATATTGTTCATACGATATACCGATATTATTTTTATTTTTAGATTGCGTGAACTAAAAAAATATCACAAAATGAAATGGTTAGAAGATCATGAAGTAGCAATTAACTTGGCTTTATTTAAGCGATACCAATTTTATCAAATATTCAATCCAAACAGCTCAAAAATATTAAACTATGACAGTTACAAATTCACAAATGTCTTGTTTATTGTGATCGTTACAACTTACAACATATTTTCAGCAATGTGCTTTTTCACAGATGCCGTAAACTCTATCGACAGTGTTGATTTATTACTAATGATATTTATATATTCAGTTATTGTCATATCGTTATTGAAAATTTGCGTACTTCTGTATAACGCAGAACAAATTTGGAAATTGTTCGATCTGACGCGCTTAGATTTTTTAACAAGTAAACGGTGTCGCAAAAACGTTGGAATTCTTTATAAATACCGTGATAGATCGATATCAATAACCAACTTTTATCAAAATTATAGCACCGCAGTATTCATCATATGGATGATTACTCCATTGGTATTAAACACTTTTGTAATAGTTGAAGGAAAGAATCAGCGTTATCATAACATTTTCAACATGCAGTACCCGGTCTCCGCGAGCATTTACAATCAATATTATTACATATTTTATTTAATGGAAATAGCAATGGGAATATTTATTTTAAATTATTCGATGATTATAGATAATTTTCTAATATCATTATGTTGGGCTATAATTGCACATTATGAAGTCATCACCACAGCGTTCGAAAACATTGGAAACGACTGCAAATCTGAAAATCATCAAAACGGTACGTCGCCATAAAGTAGTATTTTGTGCTGTCATATAAATATTACTAACAGTATTAGTGTGAGAATTATAAAATGGTTAAAATATTAGAAATATTAGCATTGTACTATTAATTATAGTTTGGTTTTCATTTACTTTTCTTAATAGCAAAAACGTATAAATATATATTTTTAATGTTTGTCATTTTTTTTTATAAGTACAAAATTAACAAAGTAGATTTAAATCAGTAAAATTAAAAAATTGATGTTACTAGTTTGAAAAAAGTAAATTGTATTGCGCATGCACGTATACCGATGATTAATAATTTGAAATACATATTCTCAAAATTTTTACATACATATTTCGGTACGACCTTTCACTTACCGAAGTAGAAACAAGAACATATTTCTTTAATATTTTAATCTTAATATATGTTATATATATATATATATATTAGTTAATAATTATTGTATTAAGTTACAATAATTTATTGTTGGTAATATTTTTCCAATTAATAGATGTACCTACATGACATAAATATATAATAATATCATGTTTTGGTATGGAGTTTCATGTACACTATCATAATAGTAATTTATAAATTCTAAAAAATTAACAATATATTTTTTGAATTCCAGAAAAAGAGTACAATAGTTTTGAAATATATGAAGATCTTAAATCAATTATAATGGATCAGAAAAAGATTTACATGTTAGTCTTATAATCTACCTATTGGCTACTGTATTATACACATAATACTTATATTATAAATTCAGACACTAAAAAATGAACATGTTATACGTATACGTAGACATACACACAACTATGGTTTTAAAATTATTGTAGGTACACGTTCCGTTTAATGTTTATAGGTGTGTCCATCCGCTGTAGAAGGTATTTGACACTTACCGAATAACTCATTTTAATTAATAAAATCATTATTTTAACTGCAGGTTTTTCATATTTTTTTTTTCTTTATTAACACTATACTATATATTAAATATATTCGGTAATAATATATTATACCTCTTGTATAATGTTATTTTTGAAGAATACATTTTTGAAAGGTAAGATTAATTGTTTTGAGTTAGAAGTTATAATATTGATAATTTTTTTTGTTAATGTTAGTCAGTGGTTGGGTAACTTAACTTAATATATCTTTTATGACGAGATTCTATAAATATTATATACTATACCTACCTTTAAAAATGTCTAGTTAGTATTTAAGTTTATCAATAGTTTCCATTTTATGTATTATATTATTGTTTGAATATTATTGGTGTGCATGAATTTTATTTGATAGTGATATGGACCTCACAGAGGACGAGGAGTTGTGAATGGACGAAAAGGAGCTTTGAAGTCGCGGTGTTGAAATAATTGTAAAAAAAACTGTTTAATATTATGATGATTGATTTATTATAGTTCAGAAAATCGACTGGCGTGAAGGTGCTCTCTGTAGCCTGGCAAAATCACGTCTAAATTGATGCCGATTCGGGCTCCCTTATATATTGGCTACTCCTCCTATCGGTACCCACGTTGTCCTAAAGAGATAGCGTTGACCTCATTTGTTTTATCGTGTATATAGCTATTATTATGAATGGTTTTATTAGTTTCCTTCCTGTTTTCGATTTCGTTGTCAATTTCTTGTTTATTTTCGAATATACTAATTGGTTTATCGGTACTGTTCTTAATTTGTTTAATGTCGTCTTTTTCTGTTGAGTTATAAAATGTTTCATTGTCATGACCTGCTATTAGTGACCCTGTGGTTAATTTTGGAAATTTCATGATATAGCTCGCGGGGTAAATTGTTCCTTCTGATTTTGGTTCCCTTACACTGATTATTTCAGTGGTTGCATTATTTATTATTAATTTAGTAGTTAATGTTTCATTATTAATTTTAGTGTTATCAATGTTGTGTTTTTCTCTTATTTTATTTTCTATCTTAATGGTCGTACTAGTATCCTGGTTATCGTGAATTTTAAATGTCATTGGTTCTAAATCATCTTCCGGTTTAAATTTTAAATAATTATATGTTACATATGCTTGGTTTCGTTTATATTTCGTACCGTCTAAATTCCTTACATATAGTGTGCATGTTTTTTCTAAATAGTAAGATAGTGGTTCTTCCGATAAAACTGTGTCAATTAATGGAGACTCCCGTACTAAAGTACATCTTATACGTATTGATTCTATATTATGTTCTTTTTGATTAGTAATTACAAATTCCTCATCTGATTCGCCCGTTATGTTTACAATCATAACCTCTTTGTCAATTTTATAAAATACAGTTGTTCCCATCATAACTTCATTTGATGGTTCTTGTCCTTGTACTGCCAAAATGACCATTAATCTACAATATTACATTTCCTTATTATTATTTATCTTCCATCTATTGTTAATTAACTAAATTTGATTTATTTACATATTATCGTGTAAAAAAAAATCATCGTTATATGTATTATTATTTTTTTTTTTTTTTATTATTTATTATGTTATATATATATTTTTTTTTTCATTATTATATATATTTTTTTTTTTATAATTTCTCCGTAAAATTTAACAATATTCCCGCTTCAAGTACATAGTCTAGATATTTGATCAAATCCATACAGCTTGATCTACTCAGCATTCCTCGCCAATCAGTTCTCGCGTATAAGAAATCTGTGACGTTCTTGGTAATCTTCTTAATCTCTTCTTCCGTAAAAACGTCATCTAGTACCATATTAGGTCTCTCTATGTGTTGAATTAGGCATTTTGGAATGTATCCTTTTCCTATAACACTCGTGTCATGTTCCCCACATACAATCGCGATTTCCAGTTGTTCTACGAAATTATTGTCTCTCTCGCTAAAACACAGAGAAATATATTTTTCTTATCCTAATATCGTCTACATTTAATCCCTAATTTTTATTTTGAAAAAATTTTTTTTTTTTTTTTTTAACTACTTATTTTCTATATAACTTTTCTATGTTTCTATATGTATTTATTTGTTTATTAATCCATTTTTGTGATATTTCTTCACATCATTTTTGTGTACGGTGACCCTTTGTCTACCCCGTGCTATAACTATATTTTCAGTGTCCAATATTTCTAATACTTCGTATGATCCTTTCCATAACGCATTTAATTTATTTTTCGGTGTTTTGTCCTTAAGTAGTATCAAATCCTTTATATTGTAGTCCTCGTTGTTTACTTTTTTATCATAATGTTTTTTTGATTTTATCTTTCTTTGAATTAATCGTTCTCTCGCTATTTGATGTGATTGTTGCATTTTTTGTTTCAAATCAAACATATAGTCGTCATAATTATATCTAGGTTCTGGATTACATTTTAATTTCACTGGTATTTCTAATTCTCTTCCGTATAATAATGCATATGGCTGAGAATTAGTCGCCGTGTGTTCTGTTGAATTATACACGAATAATGCATAAGGTAATAATTCGTCCCAATTATTTAAATCTTTATTCACATAATGTCTTAAATATTCTGCTAAGGTTCTATGTGATCTTTCTAAACTGCCATTTGTTTGTGGATGATATGGACTTGTATTTATTTTATTGATTTTTAATAATTTACATACTTCCGTAAAAATTTTACTAAGAA
>JACXSJ010001425.1:0-93002 GCA_014851325.1 Pentalonia nigronervosa
TATTCTTAGTTTTAACGAATATATTTATTCTGAATAATTGTTTTATTCACGAATAAAACTATTCAAAATAATGTTATTCTTTATTCAGTATACCACAATTATTCAGAATAAAAAATTATTCTTTATTCATAAATAAATCAGTTATTCATGCTTTTATTTTTTATTCATTATTTTGATTTGTTTCTGCCCAACTCTGCTAATGCCCAACTCTGGTATTATCATAATAGTAGTATCAAAAAAGGTGGGCAAATGGACAAATTAAATAAAATTTACAAATGTCAGCTTGTACCTATGTCCTTATTTCATCTAATCATACTTAGAGTTAAAAATTCTCCAAAAATTTAAAATCAAATAAATGCACATCATGCCGAACCCTATTGACAAGCGTTTGTTTCTCTTGTATTTTATAAAAGAGAAGGATAAATTTAAGAATGAAAACATTTCAACTAAATAGATACTTCTTGACTCATGCTACGTAGGGATAAACCTGAGTTCATAACAATTTAAAATAAACAGGTACAGATAATTTCTTAAAATATCTTTTTTTTCTTAACCATTTTTCAATATTTTTAATAATTTATCACCTTACAAAATTAGAAAATCTATGACGCCAACTTGAGGTACCTAGAACACTCTACAATACTCTCAAACTTTTGGATAAGTAATTTATTTTACAGGTTAAAAAAATGAAATCGATTATATTTTCTATTTATTTCACTATAAATTATAACTATATATAACATTAATATTGTTCTTGATAATATTACCGAATATACAGAATTTTAAGTTTCGCCTTATTTCTGGCATATAAGCAACCTAACTTGATGATGCGTGCGTCTATCATCAATACTAGGTTGTTCAAAAATGACCTAGTTCCCAACCTATTTGTTCTTTATTACTGAGCCCAGCGGAATATTCAAAGGAAGAGAGGGGAAAGTTACCTCTAACTTTGTAGATTTTTATAAATTGTGTTAAATTGTGTTTTTTTATAGTTTATTTTACTTTTCTACCTAGTATCTATATTAATATTAAATAGTAAATTTGGTGTATACCTTTATGAATTATTAGTGCAAATACAATAAATAAAGTGCATACTAATTATATTAATAATAACATAATTGGTTATATATTTTAATACATTTATATATATTTTGTTGTTTTAATTTGTGGTTGAAAAGATTGAAAATTGTTTATCCATAACCCCTAAGGCGGACGTCATACTCGCATGTGTTGTCTCCGTCTAAGTAACACATAATATAGGGTAGTAAATTTTACGTTCATGATAATTAAATTTATTCTGTTGTATTAAATATTTGAGTAATAAATTTGACCCATAATTAAATTTGAAGATAAGAATATTATTTGGAGCCCCATGTGGGCTTTTTTGATATTTTATTTTCAAAATAAGTTATAATTTTAAAATGCTTATAACTTTTTTCAAAAATAATCTTACGTGGAGCACCAGATAATATTATAAATTATAATTTCCCACGCGGCATTCTGTCGTAGGGCAACCTGTTTCGATGGCAGGGTGGCGCAAGTGGATGCACAAAATCGGCGCGTTCTTTCGCTGGACAGAGTATAGATAATTATAAATTTAAAGAATTTCAAACTTTAAAATCTGGTGATACACATTTTAAATATACAAATAAAAAATGTTCCATGAGTGCTGTAGTCAATGAATCAAATAAAATTTTAAAAATGACAAACATGCATACCCTTGACAAATACGACAACCGAACAATTAATTGATAAGTAGTAAGACGCAAATTAAAACGTAAAGCCGAAGGGAATTTACACATTAAACTAAATAAATTAATACGTCAAGAACTGCAAAACACTGATAACGCTGAACATTTTCAATATAGCGATATGAAATCAATTCAAAAATCCATATATGAAAAACGAAAAAATTCTTTCTAAACATACCGAAATCTTTAGAAGACGCTAAAAAATAATTAATTGATGTTCAGCATAATTTTATTTACAAATGTAATAAATTTTGTTTTGTTATTGATAATAAAAATATATTTATTAAAAATTTAGAATTACTACAGAGTACAGAACGCGTTTTTGGGGATGGGACATTTTCATTCGATCCAAAATATTTTTTTCAACTTCATACTATTCACGTATATATACAAACAATATTTATGTTCCTGGGGCATTTTGTTTTTTTAAGTAACAAACATTCTGATACTTATATCAATATGTGGAAAACGTTACAAAATATATGTATTCAAATTACTAGTAATTTAATAAATTCAAGCAATTTTCACGTTGACTTTGAAAAAGCTGCGCATAATGCAGTATTGAAAATTTTTCCTAACTGTGAAATTGCGTGTTGTAATTTTCATTTAGGACAAAATTGGTTTTGACATATTCAACAACACAAAATGTTATTGAACGAGTGACTAAAACAATGACTCTGAAATTGGCAAATCGAGGAAATGTTTTTTTTGGATTAAGTTATTTTCTTATATTGATCTTATGTCGATAGCACCGCAAGTATTAAGTCTAGTACTACTTATGTATTTTCCGATTATATTTTAGAAAATTACATAACATCGGACAGCAATTTTTCTCCAACATTATGGGCTTGTGAACTTATTAATAATCCTAAGAATACTAATGGTGCAGAAAGTTATCACAAACATTATAACAGTTAGTTTTATACTGCTCATCCACACATACATCAAGTAATCGACATCATTATTGGAATTCAAAGAGAAATTGATTTAAAAATTAATTCAATAAACAATAAAATCATAAACTTTAAAAGAAAAGAGACAATTAATAACAGGAGATACAATTGAAAAATATTTGGAATGAATATAAAAATAAAATTATTGATCCTTTAACTAATATAAAAAAAGTTGAACTTAAATGCCATCATTCAAAATAAGTGTAGTAAATATTAATAATTTATTTATCAGTATATAATATTATAACTAATAGAAGACTACTATATTACTACTTATTAATACTATAATTTTATATTATTAATAGTATAATTTTATAACTAATAGACCTACTATTACTTCTTATTAATAATAGATAATTATATATTTATTCAGAACAAACACATACACGTCATGCAAATTTTTAATCACACGTGTACAAAACAGATAGTCCTAAATATATATTAAGGTGAGAAGGGAAATTTGCAGTTGTGCTCAAATGAAAAAGGGTAAAAATTTAAATGTTTGCAAACGAATCGTGCCCCTCTGATGTACAGAAATTCGAGCGAGTGACTCGCTGCAAGTCATTGTGATGATGTGTTAAATTTGAATTCAATGATCTAAAATCATTATATACGAAAAACGATTTTGAGCAAAAACGGTCTACCAACCTACATTAATACATTACTAAGTGTATTTTATAATATAATTGATATTAAAGCAATTAATTTTACTATCTATTAATAATACAATAGTCTGAATTAATTTTTGGCGAAAACATTGCTTTTGAAAATATCATTGAGTGTGTAAAATATTTTTAAATTACAACGAAATAACTATCTAACATTGTTATTCTTCATTTAAATATCAAATTTCCTCCAAAATTTGAACTTAAAATGTCTATAAAAATCAACCATAAAAATATACTTTTTACATTTTTTGGTTACAATATAAACTACTTACGAGAAAACTTGTTTTACATTTCCAATCCTTAGCTATGAAAATTGAACATTTTATAAATTTTTAATTACAAAAAAATTAGCAAATGTTCGACGTTTTGATGAATTTCGGTCAACATTTGAACTTTAAATGTTTATAAAAAAAGTGTACCTATTTATTTTTAATATTTTTGAACTGCTATTATAACCTGTTATGAGTTATGTACTACATTTTCAAGCTTTGTGACCAAACGAAAATTTTTTTATAAATATTTATAGAAAATAAATTTTAAGACATCGAAAATTTCTTATGTCTACTATTACCTATTTGTTTTTGAATTAAAAAAAAAATAATAAGAAAATCGTTCACTGAGAAATCGGTAATTAACGGGTAAATATCTAATGTCTAATTTTAAACGTTCATAAAAAATTAGTTTAACTTTCCAACAATTTTTTTTTTTTTTTTTGAAAAATAGAAAAACTTATAGAAAATCTTAAATTAAGTTTTCTATCTTATGTTTAAACAAAACAAATTTTATGAATTTCTAAATAAAAAAAATTGTATGCTTTCGTGATTTTATCATACTTTGTCGAAATTCTAACTTTAGACGCTTGTAAAGACTATTGTAGACTTACGCTCAACTTTTTTTTTATTTTCACTAACAATAAGTTATGAGAAAACTTGTATTACATTTTCAAGTTTTTTGATAAAACAAAAAAATTTATATCGACCAAAAAAAAACCGAAAATTTCCAATGCTCATTAATAGTTCAAAAATAGTCAAAATATATTAAATTTTATAATGTTTAGAAAATATTAATATAAACATTTGGTGAAAAATTCATAAATCTATAGTTATTATTTTTTGTGTTAGACCAAAAAAAGAAATCGATTTTGTTAAAAATTAGCTTCGAGTAAAAATTACCTTTTTTCCCCTAATTTTTTTTTTTTCCGGCGTGTATAATAACTATTTGTATTTTTTTACTTTTGTACCTCCAAAGTACCAGCTAGATTCACTTTCCTACCAGAAAACATTCTGATGAAGTAAATGAAAACATTTTTACTGCCCCAAAAGTTGTTATCAGACACAAAAATAAAATAAATAAAAAATAACACACATCATTATTGTAAAATCAATACATTCATCGCTCTGCTTCGATTTTATAGTTATTAATAATGACGTTGATAAAAAAACCTTTTTTTATTTATCATATTTTAAAATATTTTAACATAATATCAAATGTTATTACAACTTTGGTAATATGTACATATATATTTATTAAATATAAATTGAAAAAAAGTGTTTTATAAGTTGTTATAGAATATAAAATATTAGATTAAATGATCTGATATAAATCTAATAAATTTTTTGAACCATTATTAAAATCATCTAAAATATTTTTTGGATACCTTTTTAACAAACTGTCATATTATTTTAAACAACAGCCGTTTTACGATCTATGCCTATTTTTATGTGCACCCATATGACAATTCACATAAAGGTGCCAAAGTAGGTTGCATACGAATTGCGTCTCGGTTTTTCAATACGATTATACTTGCATCCCACTCGACAGTATTATTTGTTTGGCCATTCGTCGAATTAAAAGGATGACGATTGTTTAATATATTGTTTGATAAGCCAGAGTTGTTGGAAACTAATATAAGCTTTAAGTTTGAGAAATGAATATAAACTTAATTCAGAAATAAGTAATTACTTAAAAATATTTTTGGTCTCCTCTTTTTGAAATCTAAAGATATAAAAAACTGTTTTATTGACAATATAGATTCAATTTTACTACAAAATGAAAAATAACAAACATTTAAAGATTATATTTTAAATACACAGCTCCCGGATGTGACTTTCCTCCTTCTTTATGAACAATATATTCAGGTTCAATTACACGGACAATAAATAGCTGTGAAGCTTTCAATTCAAAATTTAAGGATATGTTTTATTCTACTCATCCAAATATTTACAAATTTATTGGTGTATTTAAAAACATGCAAAAAGATACTTACATCAAAATTCACAGTAATGGTAAAATAAAGAAAATAAAACGTGAAATATACGAAAAACGAGCATTTTTAAGAAAACAAATGATTAAATACGACGTAAACGAAATAACGGGTTTTGATCAAAACTGTATCATTCAAATTTTTACTAATCCATAAATAAATACTCTTTGACATTTTAATATAATAATATAATAACCTATAACCTTCTTAATATATATATATATATATATTTTTTTTTATTATTATAATTAGTTAATGAATTGATGATGAAAACAATATTTTTGATGTACATAATTAGGAAATTATGAAAAATAATATTTTTAACCTACCTTTTGCAATATAATATTTAATGTCGCTATTGACAGTCCTAAGTCTAGAAAAATAATATATTTACATCGAACGCAATTATTAATATAGTTGTAAATATTATAGGGACGCAATTCATTTGCTGCGCTAAAGTGAACATTTTCCCCACTGTGATTTTTTTAAACTGAAGGGTATGCAATTTATAATAGCATGCTTATGGCACACCATATGCATATGGTGTCGTTAAAGCTTATATAATATTTCTATTTCATTTTCATTTTTTTGTCTAATCAGTAATAAATAAAAAAATATTGATATTGCCCTATATGGAATCTTATCCGAGAGGCATGATAGGTATATTTTCCGATGACCATTTTACGAAAAGTTACCGATACAGAGGGTGTAAATTAAAATAAAATTACATTATGTGTAACATAATGGTTTCTATTTTATGAGATAGGTAGGTAGGTAAAATTTAATGTGTGTTCATTACATATTTACATGCACATTAGTTATATTTAATAAATATATCGATTATAATAAAACATCGTCTGAGAAAAATGGTTAAAAATGATATATAGAGAAAGTCGTTAATATATGTTTCTATATGTTGAAAAACACGGTTAAAGATATTTAAAGGTAAACTCTATGAAAGTTTTAATTCATGACGAAATGTAATAGCATTTGGTATATATTGTATAAAACATTAAACAATATATATCTAAGTACAAAGTACCTACTCAATTATAATAGCAATAACTATGTAGTCACGGACTCAAGTGAAAGCTTAAAAGTCATTATGTATTTATGGAATAATTCCCGTCTGTAGAAATTATGTTCGTTTTTCGTTCTTTGTATACCTATTACCTATAGCTAATGGTTACATAAAGTTTCCTTGTTTAAAAACACATTATAACCTATACTCGTTACTGAAATACTGATTTACTGCCTCGTATATTATTATAATTTTGCTTTCTCTTATAAGTATATAAGTTTATAATATAGCTACTATCAAAATGTTGATCATAAAATATAATCTAAATTGTCAGTATAAATGCGTTATATATTAAAACCATTAATACCTACGTAGGTACTTAATAAAGTAACTTTATAGCTTATAGATAATTTTTATATACCACTATACCTATTTCCTATACGTCCTATACTTTATGTATGCGTGTTGAATAAACTGATTGGTTTCAGTGTCCAATGATCGCCTTGGCTATCAAATATTATGATTCATATTACTACTTTCGCCTTCAAAGATATGGATATTTTCAAAGAATTTAGGATTAAGGGAATGCTTATATACCATGTGTTACTCAGAACCGATTCAAAACATAGTTGCGAGTACTATTAATTTTAACATACAAGACTGCCAGTAAATTGTTTTATAAAAATAGAATTAAAATACTGTAAGCCAGTCAATTTTTTTAAATGTTTATTTGTTATTTGCTACCTATTAAATATACATCCAAGAATATCGTAAAATTTGACCTACAGTTTTGTTTTATATAAGAAACATTTAGAAATTATATTTGCTTGTTATCTATAAAACTATTTTAAATCAAAATATATTTAAGCACAAATGTCTTCTATCATAATATTATCATTTTTCTACATTTAACAGCAGAGTGCAGATTGAAAACCGTTTTTGGTACTTAATCTCATATCATAAATATACTACACTATGCACCGGTAAACTGTTCTTCCAACATAATGATAAATTTTTTAATTTGCTCCGATTATAAGTATAATGTATGAATATTGTACGATAATTTGGTCCCCATATAATGTAAATATCAAAGTAAAAAAAAAAAGTAGATCGAACATATTAAATTAGTTTACCTATGCAATAAATCTCAATTGATTATCTGTAATTTGTATTTTATTGTAATATTTTGTACTTGTTAGAAGACACACGACACATTAACAGGTAAATAAATTAGTTACCTTATAATTCAATTCTTTAAATTTGTACGTCTAAATTATTTATCAGTAATACTTTTTAAGCTAAAAATCTGTAATTGTAGATAAATAAATAAACAATTGGAATTATTAAAATAAATTATAAAAAGTTATTCTTTAAATTGAAATATTATATGTTAAAAAAATATTTATTTATAAAAACGCATTTTAATAAGATATTCTTATAAAGCTAGCTTCATAAATTGATTAAATCAAATAATGTTTATTCTTTATAATATCTTTAGGCTTTAGGGCACATAGATACAGCATTAAATAATGACTGTCCATGCATAGAAAGTAATATAGGTAAATGTATAAGTATTTGTCAAAAAAAAAAAATTATAATAATAATGAAACAGTGGGTGAAAGCACTTTCGTCGAAAAATAAAAATACTTTCTCTGTTAAAAACTAATCAATAACAATGTTGCATAAGAGTCGTATCACGTAGATGCATAATATGTATTAGATCTTAACGTTGAAACATATTAGAAAATATAAGAACATTATTATTCAATTTATACGGTCGATGCGAGTTATTCAGACTTATTTTAGGAAGACAAACTAAATGATATTATGTGTAAACCAAATTAAATTATACAATCGCGTTTTCACTGTTTTCCAACTTGATCGACTTGAGTTTGCAGATTGCTGACCACCTCTGGAGGTACGTGATCACCAAGGATCTCGAACAGATTAATGGCCTGTGAGCCAGGTATCGACTCGTATGCAACCAACTCTACGCCTTCTTGGACCTTCTGAATCTGTGCATTTTGCGGTATAAGATGAGTACTCTGTGCTTGTCTGATAGCTTCGTGCGTGAATATAGCTCCATCTTTAGCTCCTTGTGGCATAGCCAGACACACAGCCATCATGCACGTGCCCAAAACCACAACGATCATAAACGAGTTCATAATTCTAGCGGAAAAAAAATATTAAAAAAAAACTCATTATATCGTGACTTAACATGTTTATAAACACTGTTATTATAATAAGTAGGTATACTGCCATCGTAAACATAAACGCCGTAAGTCCCCCTCCCAAAAAAAAAATAAAAACAAATAAATAATAGTAAAATTCGGTTTGTGTAGATGAATATGCTGTATGTCTGAAATATTACTCCAAAAGTGTAAAATAAGCAATAATCAAACAACTAAAACGCCATAAATCGTAGAAAAATTCATAAGTATTAGGTAATAACACCACAAATACACTATACTAAGCACTAACGCCGCAAGTATTGTTGAAGATACGGCATTTTATCTTAGTACATATATAGTACAAATTATAATTGACGACATTTTGGCTTAGTAACACGGACCGGTTTACATATCGCAAAGCAAATTAGAACAATTTATTTATAATAAATTATTCAATTAGTTTTATTTTATACAGTGCAGTTTATTTAACACTGTATCGTTGCCACGTCCAAATGTTATAATTTGTAAATTTGTAAAATGAATAAAGAAAATGATGAATCTTTTTTTTACGATCCAAATCTTCTAATTTTACCTGCTTCATCAAGTAAGCATCAGTAGTAGCCATCAGTCATAATAACATTTTTTAATATTTAAGTAAAAACTATCTTATAAATATATGTATGGGATATAAATGTAATAATTAAAATGTATAAATAATTTTTAATTATTAATATAATTAAGAAATTATTAATTACTGCATTTTTGCTTAGGAACAAAGTATCAAAAGTTTTGACCAATTCTAAGGTGCAACGTGAAAAGTAAAATATCTTGATGAAAATTAATTTAATCATATTTATTTTTGTTTCGTTGTATTCGTTTGGTAAAATTACACAGGAAAACATATATCATATTTAAATAATTATAATGTACAGTGTCATGATTTTAAGAAAATGCAAAATACAAAAACACGTTTTTCTCAAAATCGTTCTACGGTGACTTAACAGCGTTTTTGCTTACAACAGTATATCAGTATATTATATTAATATGTAATACTATTATACAGTGTACATAATTATATATTGTACAGTTATGTCAAACACTCTCTAAAATACTATACAGTATATACATATATATATATTATATAATATATGATATTATAAGCCCCCACTGATTTATAGATTTCACAATGTAAATACTAGAAAAATATAAATTTCAATGACGAAATCTAAGACTAAATGTATCACCTAAATTAAGTAAATACATGTATTAATTTTGAAATCCTTAAACTCTTGAACACAAATTAAACATATTATTATGATTTTGTGTTAGCAAATGAAAAAAAAATATAAATATTTATACTAATAACTGATCTACTGATAGATACATTATATAATACAAAGTGTCAAGAGGGTGTCTCATCCCCTGTATGTGTTATTACCGTCTTACAAACGTAGGTAAAACTATTATCCATTGTCCAATACAACAATTTGTGTTCATTAGAACCAATTCTCAAATCTGTATTATTTTGTGTTACCTTTAATATTAGAATGAATTGACATTATCCAAACTTATAGGTAAGAACATTATCTGTGTTTATACATTTGTTTTCTATGTATTATAATTTTCAAGCAAATTACGAGAATGTGAAATATTTCATTTTAAAAATACTCATAAATTGTTTAAAAGTATTATGAAAAATCAACGTACAAATATAGATTATGATCTTGCCTTATCAATTTTATAATTAATCAAAAAACTCTAATATTAAGACTAACAACAAAAAAATAGTTGTAAACGTGGTATAACATTCTCTTAAGTAATCAGTAAAATAATTTCTAACATAAAACAATATTCATAATGGAAGACACTCATTAATGGATCAATAAAAATGTTATTATTAAACAAGCCCACAAAATTTACCATCCTTTATGAGTTACAACTTATTACGATGTATAAATATTAACTATGCTTACTATTTATTATTTAGGCTCAAACATAAATAAATAAATACATTTTTAACAAAAAAAATATTATTTATATAATTAATTTCGTAAAATTAATAAGTGAATAATAAGTAGTACAATTATTTACTTTTACCACACACTTTAATTAATCGGTACAAAAAATATGTATTCAATTTATACGAACAAAAAAAATATTTAAAAAACAAATATTATAAATTTTTAACCATACCTATGTACATATTATCAATATATAAAATGCATCCAAAAATATTTATAATGCATTTAAATGTATAATAAAATGTAAATTTTTTTTCCTTATAATATTTTATGTGCTTATAATATAAACTTTATTCTGATTTATGTTTAGCATAATTTATTTTTGATGTATCATACAAGTAAATATTCTTGAATATAATTTGTTTGTTGACAAATTAAGTAATGGAAGCAAAAATTTAGTTAAATTTATAATTACAAAAAAATTTGAACAAACAGTTTTTTTAAGTTTAAAATTGTTATTATTATTACGATTGTCATTGTTCATTATTATTAAATATCAGTATCAACTATTAAATTAAAATAAATAAATATAGTTTACCTGAATAAATAAAACTGTTGTCGTCGACGTGTTGACTCACGAGTCACAACATAATGAAAGAAGGCAGTGCGTTTTATAAGAGAACAAAAACATGTAAACAAATCATATGATTTGATCATATGTATTAAGGTGGGAGTACTGTCAGTAACGAATTGAATTACTTTCTCCAGGATAATTTATGAAAAACCTTTCATTAAACATAATAAATTAATACGCACGTGTCAGTGTCAGTAGATAATCATTTAATTTTGTTCGGTGCAAATTTCCAAACAACAGGTGTTTTAAATATTAATTTATTAAAATATTTTTAAAAATATAAAAATATATATTATTGGTAAAATAATAGTTTCTAAAAATCTCATAAAAAAAAATATACTAATTTGATCGTTGTGCACACGACGCGTTCCTAATTCATAAGTGCCCGTTAGATATTGTAAAAAAGAAAACATTAATTTAGCTCACTAATTTACTTAAATTGAATTAGTTATTATAAATAAATCGTTTAGTAGAGAAAACTGCTATTGTTATATATTTCTGATAAACTAAAGTTTGATTTTAAGAATGGTAATTACCTACTGGCTACTTTAGACGTATCCACGGACCATCACGATTCACAACAAATGTAAAATTTAAATATACAACATATAGGTACTATGTCTACATACTATAGTAGGTTCCTAGTATAGTATATTTATACACATCATACATATATGGGTACTATAGTAATAAAGTTACATAAAAAAAATTAAAATATTAACATTTAACAACAATAAGCAAAACCATACATTGTTTTTATAATGAATTAATTGTGTATTTATTACTAACCTTATAACCAGGTACGTCATTTTAGTTTTGCTTGGGGTGGGGCAAAATTTTTACCTGCCCAATTTAGTTAAAGTAATAGCATAGCCCTTTTCCGTCAAAAATTAAAATAATACGATTTTCGTTTATGCCAAAATATATTTTTGTGAAAATACGTTTCTGCCTAATATCATTGAAGAACCGTATACAAATGTAACAATCGTGTGTGTACTGCAGTGTGAACACTGGGACATAAGAAAATGCTCTAATCAATAATAATTGCATATTAGATAATGGCCGTTACTGCCGAATTGTAAGTCATAATACATTACGATCAATAAAAAAAAAATAATAACTTACCACGTCATATCCTTTATATTTAAATATTTCAAAATCTTACCTTAAATATAATACAAGTAATAATAATACCAAAGTTAAATAATATAATATAAAATTATAGTTTTTAAAAAATCACATATACATCATACTTAAATATTTCAAAATATCGATTATCGCTGTATATAATATTGTAACCCGGTCTTCGCGATTATTTACAAATATCATTGCTATTACATGTTACATTACCATATGTTGATATACCTACCACTATACATACATCGCTTAAACATTTTAGTCATTAGATTCTAAATATTTTTGGTGGAAACTTTTTTTGGCGGAAACGAGAATCGCACCTTTTCGTTTTTGGCGGAAAAGGGCTGTGGCAGAAACAGGTAACACCCAGTAATGTGGGAGGTTAAATTTAGTGTTTTGCGAAAACATTACATTTATAATATCTATAGTATACATTTTTTCATTACTCATACAAATAACTTATAAAATATGTATGTTATTTTTTCTTTTTAAATTATAATTTATCTATAGGTTTTTCTATACGACTTTAGTTTATTGTTAAATTTTATCTCTTTTCATATTATATGTATTATATATAACCACGCTAATACAATGGACTAATTATTACCACATTCAATTTGTTAAAGAATTAAGAAAATAATTGAAATAAATTAAGAATTATAAACGAAAATAGTTATAACTACATGTCCATCGTATATAAAAATGAATTGTTTTGCCCTTCTGTGGTGGAGGAAACGGGACAGGTCGTTTTTTTTATTATTGCGAGAATAGCGAGTCCGCGCTCCAGTATCTACACGGTTTAAAATATAAAGTATAAAGTATAAAGCAAATTTTAAACCGAGAGTATATATTATCTATTTCAGTGGTATCACCACAGTGCCACGAATAGTACTATTACAGATTATATAAAATATTTTATATTATTGTTATTAGTATTATTATATATATATATAGTTTTAAATGATCTATGGCTAAATACTATATAGCCATAATATAATATGTGATACTATCTTAATTCGTGCTATACATAGTTAAGTTGGTCACACTGGTTCTCCGGAGTCCGGACGGTTACTTTTCAAAACTAGCAATTTGATTATCTCGGCCCTCCGGTAGTTACCGTATATTTTGATTTATTGTTCATTGTTAGATTGTTACTGTGGTAAATTGTAATTCGTAAGTCACTTTCAGTATTTTTAGTATTAAGCAATTTAACAAGTTTGTATTAATTACCAATCGATGAATCATATAAACATTTTAATTAGTAGCCAGAGATCTATCTATTCATCTCGGAAAAATATCACCTGCCTGTATTGTATTTTTGTTTACTCTTTTTATTGACTATGTTTTTATCGCCAATAATTAATCATTAACTACGTTGTTTACATCATTCTGTTTCAAAACCACTGGATATACCAATTCTATTAACAAACAAGTAAGTAAATCATAAAAACCTTATTAGGATATTAAGCTTACATTCATCAGAAAAACTTATACATTTTAACATATCTTATAATGTTAATTATACCTAAACCTCCAGACAATATAAAAATTAGAATTTATTTTATTCTTTATTTTCAAGAAAATATTCATAGTATTGTAATTATTAACAATGCCTAATATAATATTAAAATGAAAAACTTCTATTGAGTTCATATTTAAAATCAAACTATGTAGAATTTATAGCATAAAATATATTGATAATAATGTATATACATTTTTTTTTATTTATAAGTATAACTAATTTATGGTTAGTTAAATACATTTTAAGTATTTATCTACAACACATGATATTTTTACCTAGTTACAATCATTATATTCTTAATATAGTTTATATTTAGTTAATATTAGAGCAATTTTATATATTATTGAATTTGTATTGGAGAATATAGACACTCGGCCAATTAAAAAGTTTTCATTTTAATTTTAAAATAAGTTATGTTAGTTAAGTTACTATAATAATTTATTTTTTCGAATTCATAAAACTCATTTTAAAATAAATATATATAAAAATAACTTTCCTTTGGCATAATTAATATTATTCTCTACAAATTCGACAATATATAAATTTGTTATAATATTAACTATAAATAAACTAGTATGAATCTGGTACATAGATTTGATATTCAATATTTAACACTATACGAATATAGCACTATTAAAAAAAAAAATTGATTCTATAAATAAATCATCATTTAAGTATATGTAGTATAACTTTTAGATATTGTCAAGGATTGCCAGTAACTTAATTACTTACAGATTAAACATATAATCATTTTACATTTGTAATTTCTAATTAAATACAATTTTTGAGCGTAACTTGTAATTGATAAATACAAATATTTTAAAAAACAAAATTAATACCTATTTTATGTTGTATTGCACTTATATACCTATTACTTTTATAAACATTTCCAAAATTGTGTAAAAGAAAGCACAAGAACTTTACAGGGGAGGCACATTGTAAATACCAGTATATACTATAAGTAGCGCAACTAGAGTTCTAATCTTGAAAGTGCTACAATTATAAATTGCTCATATACCTGGAGGTGGGAAGCCTCTTCACATACCCCCATCATTACACATTGCTAATATTTAGTTTATACTATAATATTATATTCACATTGCCATTATTAGAAAAAAAATTAACCATTTGTGTTAAACACTATTTTTTATTAATGGTAGCGAATGTGTTCAGTATTTTTTCCGGAACAATTTCATTTGCTTTGCTAGATCTCTCTCAATATGCGACAAACTTTAACTAGTAAAATGCTAATGTACCATACTGCTTCTAGTTCAATTTTTTAATCTTCTCATGGGGAAAAAACTTTGGTTGCATGTTGTAAAACTGCAGACAACAATAGTTTATGCAACTTGCAATAATTTATATAAGTTAGGAAATACTTCTTTATTTTATTATTAATAATTTTTTTAATGTCATGTGTACTGTTTTTTAACATTTTTTTCCTCGATACAAGCATTTCTGCTTTTATGCACTCTGCGTTAGAATTTTTCTAAAATTTAAAATGTTATTAATTTGAAATAAATTCTTAAAAAATAAAAGAACATTGTTAAAATTATAAATATTTTAAATTTCAAAGATATGGAGCTTGGAGATGCTTAAAGTTAAGTTGGGGTGCTGAAGCTCTCCTTATCACATTTGTAGTTGTGTCACTGTTTACTATACACTTCTTTTAAGACCATTTATGTATTAATTTTAACTTACTTTTTCCATTTTAAATGGTCCTACTAATAATTAAATAATTGTTGATCTATTTTATATTATTGAGGAATGGGAAATATTTTTATTTTTAGGGAGACATGTACTAAAAATATTAGTAACCGCTTATTAGCTGACCTACCAATATAATATACATATTGATCAATAAATAATTCGAAATGAAAATGAATAACATAATGAAATATTAATGTATGTTTTTAATTTATTTTTAGTAGTTTTAATTAAATTAGTATATTCATGATTAAATAAGCAGGCATGTAAGCAAGATTGTTTTGCACATGAAGTGTGCCCCAGACTTTGAATAAATGATATAATCGTGAATTCTTTTGAAATTATAAAAAATTATGGGAATAATCTAGCAAAAGTGTATATTAAATTATGGAAAAATAAAATAGCTCTACCGAATACAAGATATCCAGACACCTTTTTAAAGGGCCTAATTCACATTACATTTTTTTAAATTAATATAGCATTAAATATAAATTTAGTTTAGACAATATATTATGCGATTTTAGTTCCAGTGAGTTTGATGTTTAATATAATGTATAAATGAATGTTTTATCTTTAAAATTGAATATTTAATCAGTTTTATTTGTTTCCTAATAAAAGTAAAATTTAGTATACGCTTTTTTAACAAAATACTGTCAATATTCTATTCAATTTATACTGCAATTTTAGTAATACCTAGTTAATCATAACTAACATATATTAAAGAGAACCCATACTATGTATAAAAATGTGACAATATCATATATTCCTACCTAAATTGTACTTCTATATTTTGGCACGTGGTAATAAAAAATATTTATCATAAGTAATATGTCTATTATCCACTGTTCTTTGCCTCTTCATTAAATTTAATACAGAAATGTCAGGTTTATTCTTAGCTTTGATAAACTATGCAATTTTTTAAGTTATTAAATGATATATAACTTTGCGATAGTCCCTAGGGAACTATAAAATAATTGTGTTTAATAATATATTCAAGAAAAATTTAGTTAAATTTTTTTACATTATAAACATTCTTTTCACTTGTAGGTATACACGGTGTAAACACTATAGCGTAATAGAAAAGTTAAGTAATATTAAATATACTTTTAATTTTTAAGTAATACAGTTCATATTATAATTTATAATATATTTTAAGAACAATTATGCATACTATATATTCATAATTAGGGAGGTATATACTTAACAATTAGTAAGATTATTTGATAGCATTTAAACAGTTTTAGATCCACAGATACTTTTATTTTTACTGGTAAATAAAATAGGTAACTCAAACCATCAATAAAAACGTTAGTATTTGTGGACTTCAAACCATTTTAAATGACATCATATATACATTTCAAACTGATTTTATGTTGAATTTAAAAATGATACATTTCGAAGCGGGCCTAAATTATTACTTGGTTTAATAGTTGTGGATTGAGTTTCAGTTAAATATTTTTCAATTTCTTTATCAGCTTTAAAAATTAAATCTAAAGTTGGCAAGGTAACCATTGTTGTTGTTGTATATACTATGTCTGGAATGCTTGTGTATGTTCTTTTTGTTATAGTTAAAGATGGTCCATTTTGAATTGTTTCGAATTCATCAGGATATTCTTTAGGATATGTAATTTTTCTAATAACTGAACGAAGTGAATTTTGAATTGGTAATAATTTTGTTTCAATAATAAAAGGAGTAGTTAAAGTTGACTCTGATTGAGAGTTAAATAGTTCGTCGTTTAGTTTTGAAGTATTGGTACAACTATCATTTACACATGAAGTAGTATTTTTTTGCTCTAATTCTAGAAAATTAGTGTTATTGTACAATTCAGTTGCTTTATTTGTATTGATAGATATATTTTCTAGATTATATTCTACGTTTTCTGAAATATTATTTTTAATGTTTTTGATATTTGAGTTGTTGATTGGTGGATCAAGTAATTCATTTTGGAAAGATTCAGTGTTTATTTCTTTCATATTTTTTAAGGTTGTTAATATGGTTGGCAAATTTATTGTGTGTAAATTTTTTTTAATCTGTGTACTATCTGAATTTGAATCAAATGAAATTTGATGTGTTTGTGTTTTATAGCCAAAGTTTGGTCCAAACATGTCTGTTGTATCTTCTAAATCTGTGAATGTATTTTCTGTATTTACTTCATCTTCAATAGATTTTTGTTGAGTGTCCATAACTAATTTATGAGGTGTACCAATTGTTGATTTATCAGGTGCTCTTGGTGTAGTTGCTTCCCTTGACTCTTCATAATCCATTTCAGTTGTTGTATCTATATCAGATGTTATAGTGGAAAGTTCAATCATTGGTTTTTCTGTATCTAACATTAAATCATTTGGATTAAAAATTTCAACTTGTATACTACTTGTTTCAGGCACTGAATTAATAATTTCTTCGGTAGCTGGTTCCTCTGTAGCTGGTTCCTCTGTCAACCCTATAATAGTTTCAGTACCATTTTGATCTGTTATTATTACTGAATTATCAATGTTTGTTGTAGTATCAAATAATTCTTTAAATTGAGGTACAATTGAAGTTGTATTGTCTGTTATATAGCTTGTATCAGTGGTTTCTACATTTGTTGTAAAATTATCAATTTCAAAACCTAAAAATGAAGTTTTTGAACTTTCAATGATATCACCCACAGTTACTAAATTATAAATTTCATTATCAGCTTCATTGAAAGTAATATTTTTTTCAAATATTGAATTTGACATTGAAGCATTTAGTTCTTCAATATAATTCTTTGATAATGATGTGTTTATGTCCCTAATCACTTTTTCGGGGTCAAAAAATGTTATAGGCATAGTTGTTACAAAATTTGGAACTGTAGTCAATTCTTGTTTTTGACTTTTTTCCGTATCTCTTTTCCAAACACTGTCTTCGTTATAATTCTGTTCTGTAGTATGTGGCCAGTAATCAATATTTATACCATTTGATTTCTTAAAGCTCATTAATTCTTTTTGTTTTTGTTCTAAAAAACATTATCTCATTAAATATATATTTTTTTAAATAGTACATTCATACATATATACCTGTTGAAGTTGATGAGCAATTATCATATTTAGGACAACAATCTCCTGGTAAATAATATCCTTGACAGTCATTTCTAGTGTAACATACAATAGAAGTACATACTATTTCTCCACCATTGCAAAAACACACTCTACAAGCAGATTCATCAGATTTATTAATTTTTTCTCCATTATTATACTGTTTACCTTTATGTTCACAATCTATTTAACAAAACAAATAAGTTTATTATTCTAAAATTTTAAAATTTTAATTTAAACATAAAGTATATATTAAGTACTACTTACCACATTTATACTTTGGACAACATTTATTTGGTAACTGAATTGTAATGCAACCAGTATTTATTGGACATTTTATCATTGAGCATACAACATTTGGTGGATGACAAATACATTCTTCACATGGACCCGCTCCTGGTGTATATTCACCTTCTCCATATTTTGAACCATTGACTATGCAACTTGAATCAGATAGTTTTTTATCATATTCTTTTTCGTGTGCAAAATGCTCATTTTTTATATTTTCTTGATTTGAATATGACATACTTAATGGCACTGAAATGATCATTACAATTTTTTAAAAAAAATAGTCAACTAATATTTAAATTTTTTTTTCTTTGTTCTTATTGTATCATTTATTTATTTTGTAATAATTATCGATTTAGACATACAGTTACAAAACATTTGCACTTAGCAATTATAACCCAACTATTAATAACATTTACATTAGAATACTGTAATTAATTAAAACTAGTATTTGTATCAGTGGCGTAATTTGAGCATAATCAGTCAGAAGTTGCAAAAATAACTCAGGATATGCACTAAGCAGCGAGGGTTTTGCCTCCACACCCCTAGCATTATAAAACCAAATAATGTTTTAATTAAATCATATTCTTATGTTCTAAAACATATTAAATATATATTATAAAATACATTATATATAATGTATGTATATATGTCTAAAAAAAAAGTTTTTTGAAAACTAAATCAGTAAATTAATTAGTCATTACTATAAATACATTAAAATAGAAAAAGATAATGAGACAGTTAAAATTTTAAAATTCTGAATTTTGTATTCTAATTGTAAAAGATTAGATATATGTGATTTAAATAAGAGTTATGTTTAGATATGTATATTATTCTTTTATATAAACATATTATTAAAAACTATGAACTTTAAGTTTTTATTACTTAAATAGCTACAAACATAACTTTTATTTAAATCACATATATCTAATCTTTTAGAATTAGAATACAAAATTCAGAATTTTAAAATTTTAACTGCCTCATTATCATTTTCTATTTTAATGTATTTATAGTAATGACTAATTAATTTACTGATTTAGTTTTCAAAAAACTTAGTTTTTTTAGATATACCCAGTATTATGTAGGAATAGCCAGAATAGCAATATAATTAGAATAATCAGCCCAAATCCAAAATAATTATGCTATTATCTATTTTAATATAGATTTGCATAACTAATATTAATTAAACAAAATAATAATTATAAATTATAATATAATAATTAAATACATATAAGTTATTATTATTGTTCAGAAACAATCATTTTCTCTCACCTCCAAATACCGCAGTATTTAATGTCAAGAAAATACTTGAAATAATAACCATACATTCCCATCTTGAACTAATTATCTTATGTCTCATGATGTTCCTATAATAACAAAAATAATCTATTTAATTACATAATTGTTGGAAAATATAATTTAGTTAAAAAAGAAATACTTAAATTTAAATTAATGTCAAATAAATCTAAGGTCAATGGTATACTCAATGAAGATTTAACAATACTTTAGAATATTAACCCTTATATTAATAGTGTTTAATTAGATTATAATAGTAAATTATTTTAACTTTTTGCCCAGCTTACAATAATTTTTGGTTTTATTAAATTGTTTATGAAAAGATGTACTTTATTTCTAACATATTTTGAGATGATAATACTTATTTTCTCAAAATCCCAATTCAACTCTTTATTACTATTTAATTGTATAATATTAATTGCCCATGATCCATAAAATAAAGTAGGTACTTATTTACTTTTCATTTTTAATGTTTGTATGTCTACTATTTTTCTAAATAAATTGAATGCTAATCAAATAATTAATTTGATAATTTAGATTTTAATGTAATATTTAATATCTTTATAACAATTATAAGTCATTATTACTTATAATACATATTTATAAATAACTACACGCAAAAAAAAATGTATTGGCTCTGAATTTAAAAATCCCTATTACTTGTGTAACCACCTAACATTGCAATAACATGTATAAATCTGTACCTACTCATCTATTTCCTATGTCTTTTAACCACCTAATCATCAGTTGTTGTGTTTATTGCTATACATTAAACAAAATGTGTTTTTAATTTTAAATAGCAGTTGTACATTAACTAATTACATTTGTGCAGTATACATATCTGATTGTAAATAAGTTAAGTGGTAAAATAAATAAACTTTAAATATTTTTCAAATATGTATTTCATTATTCATAAGATATAAAAAGTAATTGACATTTTTAGTAATCTAAATATTTTTTACATTAAAATATCAGTCACATATAATAATTAATAACAGTGATATAGTTATAGTAAAATTAGTTTTTTTATCATCCATTATTCATTATAATATTGTACATTGCATTCTGGCAGCTTTCTTTTTAAATAATCAATTGTTGCTATTGGTTCACTTAAAAATTGTAAATTTTTCAACTCCAAATATTTTAATGTCCTATAATTCAAATTATTAATTAATGTGGATTTTATCGAATAAATTAATCTTATTCTTACTGAAGTTGTTCCAATGACATTATTCCTTGGTCAGAAACATTTATACAGCCAATAATTTTCAAATCTGTCAAGTAATCTTTCAAAATATTAAGTTTACTTAATGCTTCATTATCAATTGTGTTGCATCCAACAAATTCCACTTTAGAAATATTTTTACAGTTTTCTATAAAATTAACATTTATAAGTCAATAATAACAACCAAAAATAAATGTTGTATTACAGAAATTGAAAAACATACCAAAATAATAAAATCCTATGTGTGAGATTGAAGCTTCTTTTCCAACATAAACTTGTTCTATTAGAAACTGTCCGAGGTTACATGATGTTATACTAGGTAAGCAATTGTAATGGCTGACAAATTCTTTACAACCTTTCCATCTAACTTGTGCACCATTTTTCATAAGCCATTCAGCACATGCCAAATTAGGGCCAATTTCCTTTATACGATCTTTATCCAAACTTTTTTTACAAAATAACAATTAAAAAAAAACTAAATAAAATGCATTTAAATCTGGTCATTTAATTTAAAGTAAATGCACTTGCCGGTTGAATGTGTCATCAATCCATTGCCATAAGCAACATTTATTCATTCCAATTGTATTTATTTTTAAAAAATCAAATTTTAAAGTTTTTAACATCTTCCTCTCAAATTAATACGATTGTGGAATACAATAAATAAATACTTGTTGTTTGCAGTCAGATACAAGTTGCAAAGGACAATAGTCAATAATAAGTTTAGAAATCATAAATTCATCTTAATGTAGCTAATGTTTATGTAATATGTGTTTGTTTTTGTTAAATGAAAATGATAATAAACTAAAAACCAGAGATATGTAAATACTAAATTTATAACAGACAAACATCAGTGTGACCAATCAATATTCTCCTAACAAAATGAAAAATAAACATTTTATTATAAATAGGTACGAGATCATTATATTTAAAAAGAAAATTGTATTTTTGTGTACTTTCATAAAATTACTGTACATTGGTGAAGTAACGAATAATTTTAGTGCATATATTTACATATGTTTGGGTTTTGGTGGATTTTTTTCCATTTTTATTATAAAAAATTCGTGAGCCAAAGTAAGATAAAAGCCAGAGAATCCGCACTGCTGTTAAGTTGTGTCAATTGTACCAACTACCTCGTCACTGACTTTGATGGTCGCTGTAATTGATATGTTAAATTTGAAAATAGAAAGAGTGATGAGAGTGGTACACCACTACACACAAGCCATTACACATAACATCAATAAATAAATTCATCGCTCTTCTTAAAATCTAAAATTATTTCAGTTATTTAAATAAAATTTAACTATTAATTAGTTAAGATCTTCACGTTCGTTAAAATTGGAACAGAATCACAGTTTCGTTCAAAAAACTTGTTCACTCAAATTTCATACATTGAATATCATTATCCTATCCCCTTTTTTTATATTTCGGGTTTCAAACTATATTTGATTGTATTATGTTTAAATAATATGTATGATGTAATACGTACCTAGTCTTATGCAGACTTACGTAATTCCAAGTGCTCGGAAACTATTTTTCATATGAGAGTGAAAAATAATTTTCATAACCAAAATTATGGGTATATAATAATTTTTATTTTGCCATCATAAATTATGAAAACCTATTTTAAATGCATTTTCCAAATGTTTATATCACAATTTTATATTTATTTATACAAATTTAATTTACCTACTCGAGCACAAAATAACTATATGAATATTATTTTCATTGAAACAACATAATATTAATTAGGTGGGTTGTTGGTATGTAAGGTGCAAGGTACTAAATAGATATAAATTTAAAAGATAATAAAAAAAAAGTTAGAAATTTATGTAATATTTTGTCAACAGTAACATCAATAATATTTATATAATGTTAATTTTAACTTAAGGATAAACTATAGTTTTGAATTTTTGATCAGTACTATAATATAAATATTATAAATATCTTCCTTGAATAAATTGTATTAATCCTACCTAAAAATTATATCTATTGACTACGTTACGAATGATAACTAAAATACTACATATGCCTACAACCTATATAATGCGTTTATTATATTCTTTAAAAAACCGTTCTATATCGTATGTTTACAAAGTGTGTTTGAATTAATTTTAACTGACGAAATCCATCAAGTTCAAGGCCCCGAATGAGCAGTGATTTTATGTTATATAGAGATGCAAGAGGGTCATTCTACTGTTGCTATTAACCTATTAGTTACGGTGCACGGTTTTACACCTGACGTGATATTTCTGTTATTTTTTTTTTTTAGATATTTTTCATTGTTTTGGAGTGATTTGCAGTCAAATACTACGTGTCCAAAATAAAAGTATTCCAACAATTAGGTATTATTCCAATTTTGTACCTCGTCCTGATTTTCCTTATTTTATTACTCTTAATAAAATAATGTGTACTAGTTTTAAACTTCTAGTTCTATATCGCTCTTTGTATTATACAGATTTGATAATCGATTATATTTTTAATCATTTATAATTGTAGCGTAACAATTGACATTATTAAAACGTAACAGAAACTATAAAAAATAATTAGCATTAGACAAATACGGATATATATATACGATACGATACGATTACAATATAAATAAATTATTTTAACGAAATTGAATAATATTCTAATTATACAAGTCGTGTATTTGTGTAATGTATACAATGTACATAAATTATTTTTGTGATTGACTTGCTAATGGACATAACATAATATTTAAAAATATTTTTTTAATTAATTATTAACGTTAGAGTTGTGGAATGTAATGCTTAGACACTTACAATTATATTAATATTTAATAACAATTGTTACCAGTAATATGGTATTGTAAGATAAACCGTGATAATTCTTTTGTCAATATGCGCTATTTTGATATTAGTTTAAAAGTATGTTTAACACTTGAATTTTTATATTTATATTTTATTGAATATTAAAATTATGAATAGGGGTGCACGTAAGCCATTTGATCTCAAATTTATAAAAACTCTTTCATTATTATACGTGTAAATAAAATTATAAGTTTATTACCATTAATATTAAAACAAGTATGTATGTAGTTAAATTTATAATAATTTTAAAAAAGACATATTATACATAATTTTATTAATTGATAAATTTCAATAGTATCCACTATTATAGAAAAACATTAGTATGTATCGTTTTTTTTTTTAATAGTTCTATTTTTATCTCTTGTGTATTCTAGACAACAATAAATTTCCTTTATTACATTTTATACAATAACATTGATGTAAACAAAAAAAATTAACTGTAATCAGATAATCAAGTAGGCATGTAACTACTAAGAATTGCACTTTATTTGACATTTAATATATTTTTTACATACCTCAATATTTGTTTTGTAATTAGTAAATAAACAAACTTTTAATAGACATTTGTTATAATTAATAACATATTCATATTTAATAAGAATAAGTTAGAATATTATTTAAATTAATGTACATACTGTTAAGTTTGCAATATTTTTATGTTTTATCTTTATTGGAAAGCAAGATAAACAGTACAGCACACAGTTAATAATGTTATAAAATATGTAGATCTACAAAAGTTACATTTATAAGTATTTTGTAACTTATTTACGTTCAAGGCAAATTGATAACATAAAATATTTTATGATATTTTAAGTTTTAATGTAACATTTAAACTATAATATTTTAGTTTTGTGTTGTGAACTAAAAAGTATAATAAATATGTTTATTTTATGAAAGCCACATCAAAAATTATACAATTATAATTTATAAGAGTTGAATGAGGTATGCAATAAAAGGTAAATTAATATAATTTTATATTTATAATTCCCTCAAAACGTATATATTTTACTTATTACGTTTTTCAACTCTAAATATTTTTTTTAGGTTCGAAAATTTGATATGATTAATAAATGAAATTATGTTTACATTTAGGTATAAAAATGTAAAAAGAATTCACGATTTTTAATATTTTTAGCATAAAAGAATACAAACATTTTTGTATAATATAATAATTCAAATAATAAATTATTACTCACATTTTTGACAGATGATCTTAGCCTATTAAATATTCGGTTAAACGTGAGTTAGTTGTAATGGTCTCCTGTTACTGAATAACGATCTGAGGATCTATCTACCTAATGTTGTCGAACAATAAAAAACGAATCGATTCAAATATAGAGCCTCCAGACTGAAAATCAAATCACGCATGCGCAATTTTACACTCGGGGGAAAAAATGATTTATTTAGTATAACAAAAACATTATTGGAATTCTCTAAAAAATTCTATGAATAGTTAATTTTATTTTGTATCAATTTTATAGTATTTAAAACTCATCTTATTTTTGTATTATTAATAAAAAAAAATATATAGAACAATGTAACTACAATACTACATATTTAAATATAACGCATGTACTTACTTTACAATTATTAGAATATTTGTAAAACATATTAATGTATATAATTTTTTAAGTTCTCATATTTTTAATAATATAAAAACAGTTAAGAACTTTACATTTCGCTGAATACAATCTGTTCGCTAGTTCATAATTAATAAAGTTGGTTTTAGATCAAATTCATCACAATTCTTCTATAAAAAATTGTATATCACATTAAATATACAAAACTTTGTCGTAAAAAATAAATATTCTGAAACGAACCACGGTAGAAATTGTCTTATTCCCAGGGTTGTTCTTAGACGCATTCAAACAATATTATCGATCATCATTTCGGTACTACTATGTGCCTTGCACCGAGGTTTAGACTTGGGTCCGGTATGAAACAACTTGGTAAAATATAGCATGTCATTTGTATTACTCTTCTACGTATTTCAGATTTTAGTTCTGTAAATTATGAATTTTAATTTTATTAAAAAATAGTAAAGTATTTAATAAACAATAAAAACCATGCAGTTTTTTTTTAATCATTCATTTTCACAACTGATCTAATAAATCGTTTAAAAAAATGACTTTTATATTATTTGACCTTCTTATTAAGCTATAGGACACAGCAAGGTCCTGACAAAAAATAACACAAAAGTACTTTTAAGATTAATTATTTTTATTAAATTTTAAATTTTATGAAAATTATTTTTATTCACACGTTAAACCTCATTGTTTTTTTTAAGATAAATGTTGGTATTTACAGTTTTGTGTACTTCACATGTTATCCGTTCTAAATAGGAAAATCAGCAGATAATTGTTGTTTTTGTTATACTTGAATATATAATTACTAAAAATTGTTCTGAACAAATTTAAGTTTGATTAATAAGTGCTTAATAAATAATAATAAATAATCAGCTATAAATATATATTGTTATATTTTATAATATGTAATATTAAAATGTTTTCGACAATAAGAATGTAATGGTAGTAAATTAATTTTATCTCCACAAGAATGTTGTATATTATTTCTACTTCTCTAAACCTAGATAATTTTAGATAGTAAACTATTTGTTCTATTGTGTATCGTATCAAGATTTAAAAATCTTTGTTCTGAATAAAAAAAAAAGTTTTAAATAAGTTATGTATTAATGTTATTAATTTTTCATTTTAGAAATAAAACTTATCGATTTGAAATAAAAAAACGATTAGAAGATGATGAATATTATAAATAATAATAATTTCCAAATTAACTTATTACCTATTAATTTAATATTTTATAACTTTTGTTGTTTATAGTTTTAATTGATAAAAGAACATTTAAGACATCTTTAGAATAGATTATTGGGTGGATTTTTCAAAGCTCAATGCGTTTTCAATACTCATGTTATACGTTCTAATTCGAGTAACGGTCAAAACTTATAATTGAAAACTATTGCAATACGATTCTCGTTAAAAAAAAAAAAATGTTATGCTGTCCTAGAATGACGATACAAATAAGTTTATTATTTCTGCCTATCACTACGCACCTACCTAACAAAGCAATACTATGTTCTACATACTCCGAACAGTCCGAATTATTGCTGCAATTCGTGTTATGTAGGTATGTCGAATTTGACGTACTATAAAGTTTATTTAAAAAATAAAAAACTATTTTATGTATTATTGTTTACCATATATTTGCTTTTAATATTTTAAGTTTATGCGAAGTATTATTATTTTAAATATTGCAAAATTAATTACCTACAACAATAGATCGTTTTATTATTAGGTCAATCAATCTTTATGTTATATATGATTAATACGGTAAATTACTCAAAGAATTTAATACAATTTGCCATTTAGAACAAGCTAGGATTTTACTGTTGTGGATCTTTGATGGGCAAAAGCAGCAAATACCGCTGAATTATTTTCTCAAGGTTTTCTTACTGTCAAGATTATGCCAAATTTAATAAAATAGTATAATAATATTCAAGAAAACTTTTGCATTTAATGTTACGATTAATATTTATTTAAAATTCTATGTTTTTAATAAATGTTATATAAAATACTAAATTTTTAGTGACGCAAATTGTAGTAGAGTAGAGACGTTATTGCGTCTCTACATTTTTCTTATCCATTACCCATATTCCATGCATTGCAATACATAAACTTGAAACAAGAACGGACCGAATATTTTGTTATCAATGTCGGAACCCCGTTTGGCCTTAATACAAATAAAGTATCTTATGAAACCTATACTTTATTATTAGTTTTTACCTACCTATTTATCGTAATCCATATTTTTATATCAAATGTATTTTACGATAACTCGTAACATAATAATTCACATACTTGATTTAGTATCATCGAACGTAACAAAAATATTTATTTGAAAAATAACCAATGGTTACTCAAAATATTACCTTTTATATTTATTAAAAAATCATATCACAATATCTAATAATCTATGTACATTTATAATTTTACTTAAAAATTTATTTAAAATACAATTTTCAGATATTGTTTTTTCTCTTTCAAAAACAATGGAACGATTATCATTAACCATGAAATATGATGAACAGTTCAGACATGTATTGGCTTTATTGGACACTACTGTGGAAAGAGGTACATACTTGAAACTAGTTTCATACTGTTATATTTCTTTTAATTAATGGAATAAAAACCATGAAAATACCTAAGTATATTCACTCTACCTAAAAATGTTTCATTAAATTATAAAAATCGAGGACATTTACACATATATATTACTAAATGTATATTAAAATATTACACTATGTCCCTCAAAAGTCACTAGGACTTGGAAGTATTTTTTCACTAAAGATTTGTTTTCATTTTAAATATATCCCCCAGACAGTATGTGTATATAATTATTTTTAAATTAAAAATGTATTTAGACTATAAAGCCAAAATCATTTCGTTGGATGTACTCAGTGTTCAATTTAAAGATCATGGAAGTGACAAAGAAATAATGAAGAAAAAACTACAGGAAATGCGTATTGAGTGTGAACGACTTATGCATAATCTTAAAAGTTCCAATCGATTATTGGATGAAGCAAATAAAGAAAAAAGGCATGCTGAAGTTGAAAGAGACAATATGGTAAAAAGTTACAGTTAAATGCCTTATATAAATTAATATAGTGTATTTATTGTTATCAAAACTTTAATTAGGCCCAGAAACTTGAAAATTTCTACAGATTATTTAATAGCGCTAATAATCCCAACATAAATCGATCTGGTTCTCCAGTATTTCAATGTGAAGCAGAAAGATTTGATCAAATACCACGTCAAGATACAACAGGTAAAATAATAATAATAACAATCATAATTTACAGTTGCTTCATTTAAAATTATATTCCAGAATCAGTATTATCAGACATAAGTTACTCAAGGGTAGAAGACAGTTTGGATTCTGACAAGAATTTTGAAGATGCTGTGGATCGCTGGGAACCTGAAGTGTATGATACTGTAAAAAGAAAAAGAACATCGGGTATTTCAAACCCCAATGAAATGAGGAAAGCAATTGAGGTAAAATCTATCTGTTATTTAATTAATATTTTATATACTATAAAACGTAATATTCACAAATCATATTCTTGGTTTACAGACAATTACAACTACTTCATCTACTCAAATAGTTGCAACCACTACTGTTACAATGCAACCATTCACAAGAAACATCAGTGCAAAATCTGTTATTGAAACCAAACCATCTAATCTTTTTCCAACACCCAGTGCACCCCCTATATCTGGTAAGATCTCAATAACAATTTATAAACAGCCACATTGTATCAACAGTAAAATTATTAATTTATTTATTATGGAATGGAACTAATGTTAATTTTGATTATTATATAATAGATTCTTTGGATTCATTTGACTCTGATCCATATGGTAATGAAAATAATCAAAATATACCTAACACAATACATTCAAGTTCAGCTCTAAATAAGTTGAACAATAGAGCTCATAATTTTACTCAAAAAAGTGTTATCATTCCAGAAATATGTGGTCCATGTGGAAAAAAGTAATTTGTATTTTGTATTAAATATATATGTCATTTTATACACTTTGTATATAATATTAATATTGATATATATAAAATACTCTAAACACTATTTATTAAAATGAAGAAAACATATTATAGAGTTAAATTCAATCGTGTTGTGGTGAAATGCTTAGACTGTAAAGCAACAGCGCATTTGGAACATAAAGATAAAATTCCTTTACCTTGTATTCCTGTGAAAAGTACACCAAGTAAAAATGGAGTAAGTTTTTATTAAAATATAATTATTATATAGATACTATTGTCATTAATCCTATATTAATTGTATAACAATTAAACATTGTTAAATTATTTATTATAAACAGCATTATAATCAAATATATGCATACATTTTTTTTATTAAATCTTAGATTCTAAGTAAAACTAGGAACATAATGGTTTTACGATGATATATGTGTGTATGTAGCTACATTTTAGTACAGAAAATTGTCTTCAATCTTTAGCATTGAGAGCGATTTCTGATACCAAATTTGATCTAGTTAATAGTTGCTACTTTGGGAATATTTACAGAACACCAGTGTTTGATAAAATTGATTATATTTTTTTGTTATGATTATAAAAGGAATACCTGTAGATACTTTAAACTTTGACTAAATATTTATATTTGCATTTCCTAGACATGATAACATTTTCAAAATATTTTGGCCTTTTTACCTATTTATACTTATTCTACAACCTATTCAATATTTCCGCTATTCAATGGTACGTGAGGATTGGCTGGAATGAAAAATGACATGCAATGTTTTTGGAAAAATTTTTCAATGTATCAAATAAAACACTAATTTATAGTAAATTCAAATATTAGTTTGATTAGAAATTATTATAATTAATATCATTTCTTAAGTAAATTTATTTTAAATATTCAAATTAGTAGTAAGAAGCACATGCACGCACTAATACTGTAACAACACATGAATTATTTTTAATAAATATTTTACTTTATATGATTATTAATAATAGGGACGAATAGCTGATTATTCGCCAATGGTTAATGGCCGTCCAATGATACCTGCATTAGTCATCCACTGTGTGAACGAAATTGAACAGAGAGGATTTGATACTGTTGGACTGTACAGGATACCTGGCTCAGAAAAAGATGTAAAAGCATTAAAGGAAAAATTTCGTAAAGGAGTACCTAATTTGTCTGATGTCGACATTCATGTTGTATGTGGTTGCTTCAAAGATTTCCTGAGGACTCTTGATGATCCATTAATTCCCCATTATGATTGGAAAACTTTTACTGATGCTGTTAGAAATTCAAAAGATGAAACTGAACACAGACTATATCAAGCCATATCACTACTACCACCACCAAATCGTAATACACTTGCATACATAATGTTACATTTACAAAAGTATGACATTTAACATAAAATAAAGTACAATTTATACTTATACACTTTATTTAATCCATAAATTATTTAGAGTTGCTGCAACACCTGATTGTAAAATGCCTGTTGGAAATTTAGCTCGAGTGTTTGGTCCAACAATTGTTGGTTATTCAAGCGAAGTTTCTGAAAATCTGTATTTTGATTGTGAATTGAGTAATAAAGTAAGAACAAAAAAATAAATACATATTTTATAATACTTGTATACCTTGAAAAATATAAAAAATATGTTATAGGTTGTTGAAGAAATGCTGAAACTGTCGCCTGACTATTGGTCAAATTTTTTAAACAATTTAGTGCCTCTGCGTGCACAAAATACACCCGTGAAACGCACTTCTTCCCGTCCATTACAGCCCACTCATACTCCAATTACTAAAAACAACAGAATTTTTGGTTCAAGGTTAGCTAAACATTTAAACTATTCAAAATTAAATTCAGTTTTATAAAATGAAAAATGAAATGTAATTTGCAGCACAAAAAGACGGTATTTGGAATCTCCACGATCAGTCAAGGCTGCTAGAATCAAACAACTTGAATCAAAAAAAAAATAATTCCATAGTGATATTTGATTTTTTTCTTTTGATTTTCAGCGTCTATTGAATTAAATTTAAATATAAAACAAATACTAAATAAAATTATCACAATACTTATGTATACTAATAAATTTATTTATCATTTTTTAAACAAAACTTATAAGCTGATGAATGTTTATCAGGTTATTAGGTTTTTTTCAAAATGTGCTAACAAACAAACACATTTTTAGATTACTATTGTATAATTTTCAATCATCATTGTTTTCAATTTTTTTTATAATTGTAATTTTCTTTTTTTTTACTCTAATTTTAATTTATGTACCTACGAACAAAATATATTTTATTGCTTATAATTTATATAAAAAACCGAACAAAATGTTACATATTAAGTCTATAATAAGTTATGAACAATTTATACGTATGTTTAAATTAATTTTAATCTCTAATTTTTTTATATATATATACTAACATAATAAATAAAAATAAATAAGCATACAATATTGATAGATAATGGTTTTTAACCTTGGTCACTAGCTTAAAAATATTTACAATTTATTAAATTAGCTTATGTTAAATTAAATTATTTGTGTTGCATAGACATCAATTAATATATCTTTATATGTCTATGGTTTGATATTGTATTAGTGATTGAAAGCCCAAGAAGCAAATAACTGAATAAGAGATTGGATGAATAAAGGAAAGGAAATAATAAACTAAGGATAAGTAGGAATTAAACCGAAACAATTTACAATTGTGTATGATTTTGGAGAAAGTAATTTATATATTGATATGGCAAGGTTAAAAAAAAATGAAAATGAAAATTCACAAAAATGGTTTTTGACACAAAATTTTTATTTAAGAAACTCAAATTTTTCACAAAATATTTATAACAATATTCAGAAGTTCGTAAAAATCTCAAAATGTATAAATATTTTTGTAGTTAAAATTGTTTTACTGAAAATTAAAAAAAAATTTAAGCGTAATAAAACAAAACATGAATTTTGTGAAGCAATTGAAGTTCAATTTTTGATGACATAGATAAAAAAAAACATTGTAAAATAATGATTTTTCCTCAAACAATTTGTGTTATTTTGTTGTTATTCCAAAAGTATTCATAATAAAAACTTGAAACATTCCAGTATTACTTTAATAATCATTTTTTAATATTCCACCCATCTAAAATATAGTAAAGTTATTGTCATACTTTTAACTATATTTAAATCTGTTATAAATAGTAAAATACTATATAGGTGCCTATTGGAAATTATTCCCTTGATCATCTCTCAATTATCAATTTTCCTATGCCACTCAAAATACAGGGTGGGGCAGTGAATCTGGCAATTTTAAAATAACTATAAAAACCAAATTATTTTTAATAAATATATTTATATAACCTGAAAGTATATAAAATAGCATTAAAGAAATGTTAATTTGTTATTTAATTTTTATAAATGATATCCGCAAGATGGTGACCATTTCGAAGCAAGTATTTGTGAAGGCGTCTTTGAAAACTGGTCATGACGTTTCAAAGAATTTCCGGTGAGATTTGTGTTATCTCTTCTCGTATTCTTTGTTTAAGATCATCAAGTGTCTTTAGTGGTGTTTGGTATACTTTACTTTTGATACACCCCCATAGAAAAAAAATCACAGGCCGTTAAATCAGGCGAACGTGGAGGTCATTAGAATATTCCCATTTCGAGAAATTATGCGGTTCGGAAACAAATCTTTTATAATATTCATACTCTAGACGTATGACTCGTAGCCCCATATTGTTGAAAAAATCCAGTCACTCCATATTGAGCAATTTGTGGAATAAAAAAATTTCGCAACATCTGTGAATATCGCTCTGAATTTACGGTGACTGCCTCTCTACGTTCGTTCTCGAAAAAATACAACCCTATGATTCCTAAAGAAGATAAAGCGCACCAAACCGTTACTTTAGAGGAATGCAGTGGTCTCTGATGAAGTTGACGAGGGTTTGTGTCACTCCAAAACCTAAAGTTTTGCTTATTGACGTATCCGGATAGGTGAAAATGAGCCTCGTCACTCATAATCATATCAAAAGTAGAGTATACCAAACACCACTAAGGACACTTGATCTTAAAAAAAGAATACGAAAAGAGGTGACAAATCTCACCGGAAATTCTTCGAAATGGACACCATCTTGCAGATATCATTTACAAAAATTAAATAACAAATTAACACTTCTTTAATGCTATTTTATATACTTTCAGGTTATATAAATATATTTATTAAAAATATACTTGTTTGGTTTTTATAGTTATTTTAAAATCGCCCGATTCACTGCCCCACCCTGTATTTATATAATGTACATCATTAACACATATTTACACGTAATTGAAATAAATGTGCAATTGTTTTATGTGCAAGTTGGAAGTAGATGATAAAATATAAGCATCTTTGACTCTTTATAATTTGTTGTTTATCCCAAAATAAAGAAAACACATTTTAATTTTTGTACAGAATAATATAATTACATTTTATTTCAAAAACATATTACCTAATAACTTTTTCAAACAATTGGTGGTAAAACTCAGGATAAGTATGTCACAAATTAGTACTCATTAAGTGAACCATGTTTTAATATTTTCTTAGCAATTATTAAAAACTAAAATGAAGATAACATTTTAATAAAATTTGTTGAAATAACAAAAATTTGCAATTTATTTTGAGTTAGAAATTCAAAAAAATGTTTCTTTTTCTATCTAAGATTGGAAATTTTAATATAGTTTCTCATAAGTTTTTCTACCTTTGAAATTAGAATTTTTATATTGGATATTCACCTATAAATTAATCTTTTCTCAACGAACGATTTTATTATTTTATTGTTATTCAAAAACAAATAACCGTAAATTATTACCAAATGTTTAGGTCGGCATTTGAATCTACGGTTATACCTTTTTTAAATTATAACAAAATAAGAAAATTGTTTCCTGAGAAATCGGGTGAATATACAATGTCTATAATTTCAAACGCTCATAAAAAATTAGTTTGACTTTCTAGTAAATTTTTTTTTTAGATGGTAGAAAAACTTATAGAGAATCTTGTGGTGAATTTTAAAATGTTAGATTTAAACAAAAACTTTTTTATCAATTTTTTAAACAAAAAAAAGTTGCCAATTTTCGTAATTTTTACATATTTTGTCGAAATTTTAATTTTATACCCTTATAGAAAACTATTATAGACTTACACTCAACTTTTTTTTTAATTTCAGTTACAATAAGATATGAAGAACCTTGTATTAAATTTTCAAGCTTTTTGACGGATTGAAAAAAATGTTAAAAAAAATGTTTATAAAACCAAAAATGTATTATGCCTATAAATAGCTCAAAAAAAGTCAAAATATATTGAAATTTATTGTGTATAGAAAATACTTATGTAATCATTTGTTCAAAATTTTGACTTGCAAAATACTAACTAGATTCACATTCCTACCGGAAAAGATGCTTATGAAGAAAATCGTAGCACTTTTACTACCCTAAAACGTGATGACAGAAACAAAAAAAAACACACATCATTGTAAAATCAATATATTCCTCACTGTTCAGAATCTAAAAAGACTCCATGAGGAGAAGAGAAATAAGGACAAAAATATTAAAACAAATGTTGGTTGTGCTTTTTACAAAATGAAACTAAATTTATAAAACGTGACTGCATATGATAATATTAATAGCCTGTTGGTGTCAATTCGAGTGTTCCTATATAGACTAATTTAAATATATATATTAATAATTGAAAAATTCATTTTCTTATTCTATATAATACATATATGAAGGTACCTAATTTAAGTTTTATAATTGTATTTATAGATATGAAACAATGTTAAAAGCAGAATGATGTAAACTAACCATGTTATAAATAAACCGTAACAAAAGTATGTAAATAATTGATAATGATAATACCTATAATAGAGGTAGTAAGTACCTATGAACATTGTACATTTTTAAATACCCATAAATCAATTCTAAATTAACAAAATAAGACTTTTCTGGGTACTCTAGGACCTATGCACAATTCTTAATTAAACATATTTTGAACAATTTGTTAATTCACACTAAATATTATGAATAGCGGAGAAAAATAGTTTCTTCTGAACGTAAAATGTGTTATATTATGCGCATTTAAAACGGAGACGACACTGAACACGTCATGCACGTCATGCTCCTAAGTGCTTGTAGTCGTAAATATTGGAGTAGTATTTACTATATACCTGCGTTCATTAAATAATAGTATAATGTATACTGATAATTAAATATTTAATTTTAAATGTGCATGAGAATGATGTGTTTCAGACGTTTGGCGCCAATATTGCAAATGAAACGACGCTTCGTAGTACGAAATTCGTATTAACACTGTACATTTGTCGAATATTACGTATTTAATTATTTTAATAATTATTGTATACGTATTGTTGACACGTACTATAAAAACATTATGCTTTAATGGATATTACCCTCCCGCACTGACCACTGTTGTATACTCTGTTGCATGTTTCCTTTAGATCCACGCAAGTCACGCACAGCTAACTGACTGAAGTAAAATGTATGTTGTGTATAAAAATATTATGTATTTAAAAAGAACTAGATAAAAATTATATTTCGTAGTTTTGTTGTAGTCCATAGAAAATCATACGTATGCACCTCTAAGATTTAGTCTAAAAAAAAAAATTAATATATAAATTATAAGTCTGCACATAACCTTCTGTTTCTGCTTAAAAACATGCCCCTTACAGAAAAAAAAACTCACGCCTCGTAAAGGTCCAATTAAAAAAAAAAAATTGTAGAAAGAAAAAGACTTCTTACATGACGCATTGGACTCGTATTTTCAAAATTCTATTTTTAATTCATAAAATATGATTTTGAATATGGCCAAATTTTACAAGTTTTTGTTTATTTTATTATTTTGTTTTAAGCAACGTAATTAAGAACCAAAATCCACTATATCACAACATATCAATTTTTTTGTATTAGGCAGTTATGATATTTTAGTTCTTGTTTAGAAACTAGTTGTCCCAACTGTTGTTGACATGACAATCATTTGTTTTTTAATAAATACAATATTTTCAAAAAATGTATGTGCCATATTTCTAGTAATTTTAATAGATAAATAAATAGATATATAAATAAAAATCACACAAAAATCCCATGGAAAAAAATACTTTCAGTTTTCCCCAATTATTCGGCTACTTTTCCAATAAATTAACTTTCTGTTAAAACCTTATTTAGACTATTACAAACATTAAAAAAAATTATCCAAATTGGTCAGCTGTTTCCGGGTAATGTGATTATCAATGAATAGCATTCATTTTTATACAGATAGATAGATGCATAATATTTAAGTTACAACACATATTATAAACAGTTTATGAGTATAAATAAACAACCACAAAATATATTATTATACTTGTTTGTATATTATTGATTTACATTTTTTTTTTTTTAAAAATAAAGTCATTTAGCAAATATTTTAGTTTTAAAAAAGAGAAAATACATGTTTCTTTTATATTAATATTCATTGGATAACATAAATAATAAATATTATAATTGTATAACATTTCACAATTTCTCATTGTTTTTTATTCAAACTTAAAATTATAATAATCTTTATAGTTTAAAACACTAATATAATGATTAATTATATAATATAATATATTGTTTTTTTTTGCAAATTCAATCACTCCAAATAACTATATAATAAATTATTAAAAATAAGATAAAACTATTAAAAAACACTCTAAAAATAATGGTTGATTAAAATATTAAATAACTTTATCCAAGAAAACTAGGCAAGAATACAATATACATAAATATATATTCAAAAATATTAAATTTCACAAAAGGATCATTTTTCAAAGAATAACTACGGTAGTTAGTTTTTTAAGTTAGCATAGAAAAATAATATTTCAAGGGTAAATTTATTGTTTTTTTTTTCAACAAATTAATGATACAAATAAAAACGGTAATATGAATCAAAAACAAAAATGTTCTTGATAATAATTATGAGTTGTACAGAAATAAAATAGTAATACACAGCCAGTTTGTGTTATTTCATAAGTTTGTTTTGTCTTGAGAATAAGTAAATATATATTTTTTGTTTACAAACAGAATACAGTAGAAATAAAGGATAAAATACTTAACGATATTAATGATGACATTTTTTTCTCGAAAAAACCTACTCTTACACATATTATATATATATATATATATATATTATCATGGGTGTATTTTATTAATAAAATCTCTATAATAGAATATATAGTAAAAATAATTCATTAATTCAAAAAAATATAAAACATATATTATATATATTATATATTTAAATGATTATATAGCGAGTTTATCCAGATTGATCCAAGGACACTCATAGTTTAATTGCTTATCAAGTTTATTAATATTTGTTTTAGAGATAAATGTTCAAATCAACAATCACTCTAGTCTAAATTAATAATGTTCAACGCGATACTTATTATTTAAGCACCCCACCTAAAATTACTTTTATATACTTCATAATGAGATCGATCACAAATTAAATTTCTCTTAAACTTTGGCTTTTGTAAAAGATTTGAATCAAAATTATGCTCCCCTTAATAAAAATGTTATAGAGATCAAAAAAAAAAAAAAAAAATTATACAATAATAAAAAAAAAAGAAGTCTATCAATTTTAGTTTGAACACATCTGAATTATTAAATTTTTAATTCACATTAAGACTTAGTAATCTTTTTTTCTTACTTTCTTACATATTTTTATTTCCAGAACAATTTGAGCCTTATAAATAAGAAGCTAACTTGAAAAAAATTATATTTCTTTAAAAAGATATGTTAATTTGGGACAGGAGATTGTCTTAGAGAGCATTTGTATAATAATAATGAATATAATTATATACAACCGCATGTGACATTAACTACATGAATCTTTTAGTATTATCATATTACTTTTGAATGATATAATCAAGTTATATACACTAAAACTAATGTGTACGTTTAGTTTTTTTTATTCATATTAAAAGTTATATTTAATCATTTTTTAAAATGGATTATTTTTAAATAGTCAAAAAACTATCACATGCGCTTAATATATTTCTTAAAAAACAAATAAATAAATAAATAAATAAATCAAGTACAATAAAATAATAATAGTAAATACAAACTCATAGAGCAATTGGTAACTACTTAAAATAATATAACATATCATATTATAAACAATAAATAAATCAAAGTAATACAACCAAATAAAATAATGCAATTACATCTGAGAAACAATGTAGTTTGAGAAGCAAAAGTTTAAGTAAAATAAAATGCTTGTTCTCAAAATTTTTTATGTCATTTGAAAATCAATATAAAAATTATTCTGTGCGCAGTTAAAATGTAAAAAACATTAAGTCTAACCATAACTATAAATATAATTTATCATTATTTTATTATTAAAATTATTGCTTTTTTTAGGACATTATTTTGTGGTTTTTCTTTTATTAAAAACTAATACTTTGTCTTTTTTAAATTTATAAATATGGCTTTTTTGTCTGGTAGATAAATAAAAATTATCATTTTTATAACAGTCAAATGCATAACAATGCAGTAATGGACTTATGAATGAATAAAGTACTTTTCCTAGGAACTTTTTCCCAAGTACTGAAACGTTACAAGTTTTTAAGTATTACGTCATAGGTATAAGATACCTTAATGTATATATGATTTACAACTTGGTAGAACAATAATTATTATTATTATTATTATTATTATATACCTAGGTATATTTATGTAACTTATTTTACTAAACATTAAATAGAAATTTGTTTGTACATAAAATGGGGTACAAACCTCGATGAAAGTTATAGATACAGAAAAAAAAATAATAAAAATTATAAACGCTAGTGTGTGTCTTAGCGTTTGATAAAAATATAATAATAATATATAAAAAAAAAAAACATAATAATAATAACAATAATAAAAGGAAAAACATTTTAATTTTGGCAGTTAGCGTAAATTGGTGCAGATTGTCGGCATCGGCGGTACCCGGTATGTTGTATTCATTACGCCAATTGTGCGTTTTCGAGGGACCCGACAAATCTAGTACATGCTTTTTTCCATTTGCATTGCGTGCACCACTTCTCTCGGTGTTCCATGCCGTATACCTTGCGACACTTTTTCGTTTCACCGCGCGCTTTTCTCATTGGGCTACTCGGGAACCTAGGCCCACCCAAATTCTGATACATCATTTTGATCTGTTTCTGAGAGAAAAAAAATAAACATTAAAAAATTAAACTGTATATAATATTATATTATGATTTATGATACATAATGAAAATTACACAATATGTAAAATAACTAACAACTCTGGTTGAACCAACAAAATCAAATCTTTTTCTTTTAAATAAATGTAATTTTGATGCTGGAAACAATGGTGTTGGTGTATCGGAATTCGATGGATATCGTAATCGTAATAATTATTGTGATCATAATTCATTCGGAAGTAAGTATCATTCTTCAAATTATACTTTTTTTTATAATATACAAATTAAATTACGTGATGTATACATTTTTTTTTTTTTTTTTTTTTGTATAAATATTTTAAGCTCATTATAATGGATATAGTTAAATAAAAAAATATATTGATTTTGGTTAAATTCTGTCACAAGTTTGATTTTTCAAAGATTTTCTAAACTAATAATTTTTTTTCCCAAAATAGTACACTACACACCTGTCCGTTAAGAGATGCAAATGGCCAATTGGCAGTGGTGTTGCCAGACGTGCTGGGTATGTTCATCGGGCAAGCACCCCCCGGGCGAGGTATTATCAGAGTCTTTTGGTATTCAGGATCTATTTTACACAAAGATAAAAAAAAATGACAGTTAATGATTTTTCGCAGACCAAACAGCGCACACGCGAAAAAGTAGTAATAATACGTATCGTACAAATAATGATCATCTTATGGGGCGCGCATCCTTTACCTTCATGCGGCGGACGGGCCATATCCCGGTGCGACAGCGTGGGCGGCGATGAAGCCGCGCCAAGTTCCACTTCCGTATAATAAAATTCCTCTTCGTGATCGTCAATTGAGTCGATCGTGCAATCGTCCGACGGAGATTTATCAAGTCTCGGTCTGAAAAATTCGTACCAGCAAACACACACATGAAATTAAAGCAATTAATATTTATAAATTTAAAATACACAAAAACAACAATAGAAAAAAATGTATTCTTATTTCTTCCTCGTCAACCTATAAAAGGTTGAAATACACTATATAGCAATAAACTCCAACCCCTGACCACATCATCGTCTAGAGGTCGATATTTGATTACAGAGAATTTATCAAGCATACTCATTCCTTATTTTCTTCAACAATGCAGTTATTCAAACTGATATTTGAAATATTTAAATATACTTACATACTAACCTAACCTAACTTTGTGTACTAAGGATACCATGATAATAGGTTTGGAAGATAAATGGGAGCTAAAGTGATTTGAAAATTATAATGATTAATATCAATATTGATAATTTGTAAAAATGGTCAAAGTATAATAAATACTACATTCAATATTCAATTTATTTAAAATTTTTTTTAAAACCATTTTTAAGGAGTATTATCTTTAGTATAAATATTTTAATAACTGAGAAACTACTCGTTCGAATTCTAAATTAAATAAGTACGTCAAAATGTTCAAAATAAATATTTACTAAATAATTTACAATAAAAAAGGGGTTTCTCATTTGAAGAACAAAAGTTTGTATCGCCATACGATACTCCTTAAATAATACAAAAAATTCAAGAATTTGAAAAAAATGGTCTTCGAGTAAATATATTTAAAAATTTCAAAAATCAGAATTTGAATAAATTTATTAAAGAAAAATGGGGTATAAGCATGTTTGGTGAATCACCCTGTATATGTGCATAACGATAATATATGGTATATATGTATTATATATTATATTATTATTTTAATTTTTTACTCCGCGGCGCCCTCGTTATATTGTTTAAAGACAAGGACGTCGACGGTTGCATAGTGTAATAATTTAATAATATCTAACACTCACTTCTCGCGCATACTAATATAGTTGCAGTTGCAATATAATAATAGCAACTGCATACATATATATGAAATAGTATATTAATAATTGCACTATTTGCTGGTCGCTTACCCAAGGTGATTCTGGCGGACGTGTAATTCGATGGAAGCCACAGTGGTCGTGATCATAACGCATCCGGGCCAAGTGCATTGAAAAACTGTGCGGCAATCCGACTGTAACATAAACGTAAAAAGTTCGATTATACTATAATAAAATTATTATTTTTATTATATTTGTTCGTCCACGTTCTACACAACAAAGAGAGTAGGTAACGAGAATTATCAACGAAAAAAACGAATAAAATTCAGCGAAAATAACGAAGACAATAATTATTATTAAACGTACAATTAAATTAAATAAATGAACGACAATGACCATTGTGACATTTTGAACAAACAAAATATTTCTAGGTCATTTAAGAGATTAAATTTTTCTCCGATATGTTTATTATAAGTAGTGAGAGCATATCCGTTGGTATTCGTTATATTTTCTAAACCAAAAAAATAATCACCAGAGCTAAAAGCAGAAGTCTATAATTACAATATAGTAATAAAATACGACTTTAGACTACCGCCGTTAACATCATTGTAGGCGAACCAAAGTTAGCAACAAAATATATTATATTGATAACAATGATAACCTTGGTTTATAAAATTTTATTTGGTATAATCGTCACAATGATATGTGATAAAGGGTGACCAAACATTCCGTTTTTGAGCATTATGTACTCATGTCCCCTTGTCCCAACAAACTTCAAACAGGGCACTTTTTGTCCCATTTTAGTCCCGACATAGTGATAGTCACCTCCTCGTGGTGTCCTTTGGGTAATGCTAAAGGCTATCATAAAAATAATATCTCTGCAATTTACTACACAGAAATGTATACCTAACTGGGCACAATTTACGTTTGTCCAATTAAAATATATTATGCATATTGATGTTGTTTGTTGTTCACGCGAACTAAATTGTATAGTTTTTACATTTATATGATTATTATTTAAATATAATATATAACCGCAATTAACAATCAGCGAAAGTGTAAACCTATAATACTTTAATCGCATTATAGTCGTTCAGTGGATGCACGCAACCACGTAGGTACACCAACATTGCACTGGTGCACAAAATAATATTTCTGCAATTAAATCACCGTGCGTCACAACTCGCAATGCAAGTGGGTTGTGGCTGACTAGTATTTTTGGAATCGTTACTATATAGAGCGGACGAAACGTAAATAATAAAACAGAGACAATTTTCGACAATTTGATGAATTTATGTACAGTGCGATTTTTTTATTTTAAGATTTATTACATTAATATTGCACAATTCATAAAAAAATATTTTGCAATAAACGCAAGTGATTATTCTTTAACATTTCTAATTAATTTAAAGGAAAACAAATCTACTGTCTGTATAATATGTACTAAATAATATCTAACTATCTATATATCATAATAATATGTACTCAGGCGATGAAACGCGTCGCTAATATTGACATTTGACAGTCACGAACAAATTATGCTGTTCATAAGTAGCAATATACAGACGTAGTGCCGTCGCCCGCCATGTTCATTTCTTTTTAAATAATTCAAACAAAAACAGAAAGATGATAATATGATATGATTATTTAGACGGCGGTGGCTGTTATTTTTGTTATGAAACAATCGACGATGACGATGACGATGACATATAAATACCATTTGACGGCCTTTACCAAAAGGCTAATTGTATGATAAATATAATCTAAAATTCTTGGACAAGAATCAATAAAAATATATTTATCATGATTTTAAATATTATATAAATGCAATAAGGTTATTACCGAGAAACAGAGTATAACAAAAAGTTTGTTCAAAACGCAAGAAAAATTGGGTTAACAACTGTGACAAATTTACTCAAAGACCAAAGTATTAAATAATTTCAGCAAAAGTTTTCGGAACGTATCAAAATCTACACGCGCGATAAGAATCTAGTACTAGTAAATGAGCGAAAAGTAGTTCTTAATACAGTTTAATAATAACATAATCGTAGTGAGTACGAGAATGACAATTATTACGAAGAAAGTAAATAATCTATATTTTATACTTTATGTGTGTAAAATGCACCAAAAGGTCAACCATGACAACCTGTATTATCGGTTCTATATTGTCAAAATATTATATTATATAATATAATTGCACAATGCATCATTACAATAGTATTATAATACGATTATGGTGCATCACGAATATAAACTGGAAATGAGTTCGAAACGTTTCACGGGAACACGCAAGACACAGCGATGGCGGTCAAGTGCAGGAGAAAAAACCTCGAATCGCGAATGTACTTCGTATTATTATTATAACACGCGTATGTAGGTACATCATAATTAATAATTTTAATACCGTAGTCCACGCGGGTCGCGGACTGCGGTAATGACGTGATGACATGGGCATGGTAGGTATGCGCACGAGAATGACGAATTCGCGACGGCGAGTGGCACGTCGAAATGAGGCCGGTGCAGCGGCTGAAACCGTGTGTGTACGTCGAAATGGGACAGGTCGCGAGCGGGGCCGCCGCGCGCGCGTATATGTTATCTGCTGGGAATGGTCCGGGGAAAAATGAGGTCAGTAGGCACGGTGGCCGACGGTTTTCTGGCGCGTTGGGAACGACGACGATGACGAATAAAATTGGATCGATGAGCGCGCGCGACGGCGGTGAAGACAGCGATGGGACAGAGCCGAGGAACGCGGTACCCACGTGTCGGTTAGCGCGCGCGTGCACGCCGGCCCACCGCTACCGTCACATGCACACACACACACACCGATCGGTATATAATATTACATCGGCGCGCGCGCGTGTGTGCAGCCGGAAAAGCCGACTTTAGCGCGCGCCAACCGTCGACGGGCTGAGCGCCCCCGCGATAACAAACCGCGGGAGCCGCCGCCACTGCATCGTCGTCCTTTGTTGCCGTATCGATCTTCAGCTGGCCGGATCGGCGTTGGCGGCGGGTAGGATCGCATCGCGTACATAACAAAGCCACTCTCTTCCTCCCACCACCGAGCTTACCACGGTTAGGTTACCCCGCAGCCCGACGGAAGTGTAGTGCCAGTGATGGTGGAACGTGCCTCCCTCCCAATGACTTTTGTAATCGGGTCAAACGATTAACCCGGTTAACGGAGTGGCTGGGTGCCTGGAAAAACAAACCGTGCGCGCCGGCAAAGTTTTCTTGTTTACGGGAGCCTGCGCCACGCGTTCAATCATTATGTCACATCGAAATATATTTAAAAATAATACGGAACACGACAATAGCCGTCGCGACACAAGATGTGACTCGTATAATAATATATTATTATTTATTATGTATACACGAGTAATATTATTTATTTATTTATTTATGTATGGTACGTTCTACGACGAATACCACAACAACAACAATAATATATTTCGACAGTCTGTGCTGCGCGATTCAAAACTAGGTCAGCTCGACCCAATTCCAGCGACCGGCAGAGGTTTACAACACAAACACACATTCACGCACCCGTGCGAAGAGACCTAGTTTCGAGTACCCCCCACCAACGACCGGGCCCGCTAGTCCATCGCACGTGACACGGGTTTGGCGATTCGGCAGCAGTGGTATGCTCCTCCCCCTATAAGTCTATCAATTACTAACGTATCCGTCCGTTACGTTGTAAATAATTATTATATACAGTGGTGTATTTACGGGGGAGAGGGGACCTGGGTCTCGACCCCCCTAAAAAAAAGGTTAAAAAATCATAAATAACTTGCTATGTAGGTACAGACAAAGAGAATATTAATTTATATTATATGTTTTTAATGTTTGTATTACAATTTGAAAAAAAATTAAATTTCTAACTTGGGTTTAACTTTTGGTTATTTTTTGTGGCGTCGTCGCCGTTCGACGACGACAACGATGACGAAACGACGTAATTGTATAATATTAAATAATTATATTATATAGTATCGCCGTCTATTATAGCAGGTAGTCTGTATTTGCTTGGCCGTAATAATTTGCAGTTTGTTATCGACGGCATCGACATAATATTGTAGTTGCTATACATTCGAATACACGACACTTAACAAGAAAGTAAGGACGTAAGGTTTATTTTTTTGTTTATAGAGAAGATTAAACGGTTTAGCGATGTTATTAATAAATAAAAATTACATAATAAAACCTGAAAAATTTATTAAAGAACTGGCGAAAAAAAATACGTTTACCTTTTTTATTATAAAAAACTATTAATTTGTATTCATAATAATAGTGAAATATAATATAAATAATATAATTATTAAATCATAACTCGTATGTATTTTTTTTATATTATAAACTTACTTAATATTCAGACCCCCCTCCCAACAAAAAAATTGAAAATATACCACTGATTATATACTTATTATATACTTAATAGTAGTATCATAGATAGATCGTTTGGTCATTGCATGCGATAGAGAGAAAAACGCTGCGGTGTGTGTGTGTAATTATTACTTTAGCGAATGCGGTTCCGTGAGGTGCGGATGAATGTGTATTATATTTATGTGTATGGGATAAATTACAGTTTTTATTTTGTTTTTCTGTATACTCAGAGTTTCAATTGCCTAGGCACAAGCAAAAATAATATCATTAATAGTAGTTATAATAACCATAAACCATATTTATATCCGAGAGTTTGACGCAAAATCATCAATCGCTATCGTTTTGGTCGCGGCTTACATAATAAATAATATTATATATGTATGTCCAATTACACACATCAGGTAGGCATAGCTATACATTACATAAATCGAAATCACTTGATAAATAAATAAATAAATATATATATATATATTATTGGTACGAAAATAAATAAGTATTATACATTATTATTGAATAGAGGAACTCCGACTAAAGTATGTGTAGGGGTCAAGGTGGCACGGAAATAGGTTAGCTCGAAATAGCAGCAGTAACTAGTAAGGAAAACGGTTTTCGAATAATAATTATATGTATATATATTATATTAATTGTTATTGGTCGGGAACGGGGAAAGACGACTTATTTTTTGCACAGAGTTTATCACAAAACTGCGTTTGCATAAGTACGTACCTACAGCGATATACCGCTGCCAACATTATTCGTCGGTTCCCGTCTCGCGAAAGATACATGCAAACGTAACTATAAAAAAAAATAGACATTTTTTTTACACTAAACACAGTTTGTGAAAAATTTTTAAGGTTTTGTCAGTCGTTCAGAGAGCTTATGTTATTATGCAATAATCGTCTTGTAATTAATTCAAACCACTATTATAATATGTATCACCATCCGTTGTAATATATTAAAAACTTAAAAATTTCCACTAACGAATTGCCTTTTTAAGAGGATTATCATTATATTATATGATACTAAATAACTATTGACACTATATTGATGCTCCTGTCACCATTTGGCGTGACATTCAACACAATGTGTAATAATATTCATATCACAAGTGAAAATGTGGCCGGGTATACGGTTTTAAACAATTGACAAATATTGTTTTCAAAAATTTAAACTAGTAATTTGTTTTTATTTTTTCTCTCATGCAGTGTGTTTGTTTATTTTATTTTATCGTTGCAAGTTTGGTCGATTTAACAGTAAAATCATACGACTTTACAAAGGATCACCGCTATATGTACGTAATTAAACTTAATATCACCCTGTCACCTACTACCACAAAGATTGAGGTCGATCGAATTTATGTTGACCGTTTTACAACGCCGGGTATAATTTAAGGACAATCATATCGTTCGATTTGCGGAAAGCCCGCGTACAAAATGCACACACACACATAATAATCATTAGACGTACTTTGTAATTTTTTCAATTGCACTCAACATGCATTTACACGTCATGAACTGTGTACTGACAAACATTTTTTCATGGTTTATTCAATCTATAATATATTATATTATTATATATTTTTTCGACGGACGCGTTATATGAAGAGAATGTCTCATACATAATTTTATATACATGTATTATACAGGTATAGGAGTATATGTAGAGAGAAAAGAATTGTGCAACTTTCACTTACGATTCGAAAGGTTGGAACAACAACTGTGTATGGCGTTGTTCATGATAAACGCATGGTTCCCCGATAAAAACGGAATAAAAGCGCTGCCGCAGATGACGTTGGAATCGTAACGGGACCACCGATGAGCAAAAACTATGTAATATGTCCGAATTTGTTTACCTTTGTTCTTCACATATACAAATGTTTACATTTATTAGATAAAAAATACCAATGACAGAAATCACGACGAAAAAAATCGTATTTTCTCCTTTTGAGTAAAGCGTGTACTGTAATGTAATGTGTGTGTGTTTGTTTGTGTGCAGTATACATTTCGATCGAAAACGCAACGGCCACCCACGCACCACTACCCGCTGCCCATCAATATAATATACCACCACTTGGCCTACCCTACGACCTACACGAATCCCTACTTACTCGTAGTAGTCGAATCACGGCGACATTCCACTCATAGTTACCAAGAAATTTTTTACAGAACATAATTACACAGCGATTTTGTTTTATTTTGATAATTTTCTATGTCATCCAAAGACATTAAAATATAAATGAAAATATATGCGTATATTAACTTTAATATTTAATACTCGCGCAGTCACAAGCGCGTCATATATCATACGTCATACATAGAAATTTTATAACAAGGTTACGAACCTTTGCGAGTCAACAACCAAAACCATTATATTCCAGTCGTCGTCGACGACAACCGCCGCCGTTGCTCCGCACTGCAGGGTCAAGGTTCATCGATTGGAAAAATCTAGCATTAGCACGCACAATGGACTTTGTGAATTTCTCCCTCTCACTCCATTTCCAAACCCGGTCTAAAGTTTAGACTCTAAACGACCGTGTATCAAACAATATTCATATATGCCACTCATATATTTTTTTAGAGTTGCTAGTTACATATACGTATAATTTTATTTCATTATTTTGAAAACAAATATTCGTACACGCACTAAATGTGTCACAATAAACATTATTATTTATTATCATTACTATTATTACACGGATTCAGGATGTTTTCGACCTATTTTTACTCTTCTAGGAAAATTTCCGTATAATTCATATTATGCTAAGCACACAATGCCTTTTGCAAGTACCTCTGCTCTCATATGATAGCTCTCGGTATAATTAAAAAACATTTCAATAATAATATTACGAAAAAAATAACCTCAAATGCAGAATAATATTTCATAGAGTTTTGTTTACTTGTAATAAATATATTATTATATAACAATATGTTTATTGTCGATTTTATAGGCAAATTTGTTTATGACGTATCTACGCACACTGAGCAGCCAATTCCAGAAGTCGGTGAATTATAAGCATAAAGCAGCAACTCGAAGAAGTGTTGTAACGGTGGTTTTTTCACAATGTACCACTCCTCCGAAACCATGGCCACTGCCAGCGTGCAGTTGGATGACATTGGCCCGAGGTCATTACCCCACAAACGAAACAGTATATTAATATTATAGCATAATAGTAATAATAATAATACGCAGTACACAGTATAATAAACTCGAGATGTAAACACGAATGGGCGATCGAGAGTGAAGACTGGAGAGGAGGAAAACGAATAGTAGGACGACGGCACGCAAAGAAGAGGTAAGACGTAGGAAGTTATTAATAATAACATCATCGCACTGATTTTAAGGTAACATATTATACGAATAATATCACTCATATCTATACCGTATGATGAAAAAATTAAAACGCACGTTTGGGAGATAAGACGAACAATAGTTATTACTTATTAGTATACAATTTGTATTTTATATTGCCAAACAATAATTACGCACGAATGGCCTGGTGCAGTATGTATGTGTACGCTCGCGTTTCGGTGTGGATAGGTCGTCGTTTTAAACATTATAATTGGCGTAATTCTACACCGTATGTTAAAACTGTTAATCGTTATCTCTGACGAATATAATATTATAATAATACACTACACAATATAATATTATATCACTATAATAATATAGTATATACGAAAACATTTTCCAAGACAATGTTACTATTTATTGATCAATCTCCTTCCAAAATACCTGTATAAAAACTTCAACAGTATATAATATTAATACCTATATATATTATTATACTCCTCGAGTACAACACAAAATATTGTTATCAGACATTGCAGTATTTTGTCGCACATATTACATTATTAATTGTACACAAAAAAAATACACCACTTATTTTTTTTTTTTAAGTTCAACTAAGTAACTATAATTTATTACAATAACGGTGTTTTCTATTCGTTGGATAATTTTTTTGTTATTATTCTATTCACAACTGCCAAACGAACCGAATATTGCAGATCCCATTAATCAACAAACGTTTGCTAAAGATAGGTCATCGTTATGACCGACCTGGGAACTTATACAATTATTAATGAGCGCTTTAAAACACATATGAGCGAGTTTATTTTAATCTATATGCAACTTGGTACGAAAATAACAAGATAGTTTACAAGGACAGAAATTAAATTGCACAAGATTTTTTTCCGCATGTATGTACCTAAGCTGTGTTAATTTATTTGTATTTATTAGCTGTTGATGAAAATGTGCGAACAAACAGGAGTATGATGTACCTATTGAATATAGATACATGTTTATTATACTTCTATGTTGACTGTTAATTCAAATTGTTTACTATTTAACTCTGGATAATTATAAAACCAACTAAAACTTAAAAATAAAACATTATATGCAAAATGAGTTTTATTAAATCTATTATGTAATCTTTTATAATGAAAGTTCATTAATAATAGCGATCAGTGATAACCTTTTTCCAACTTCTAATAAACTTCTCGGTATAAAATAACTTTTTCATAGCCGGCTTGTGTTGTATTAAGCACATCTCTAATGAGAATATTTTTCAATGTCATCACACCGTCAATCGTACTTGCACGATGTTATAATTGCATGAAATAATATAAACTGCAGCTGTTCGATATTACGTGAGCGCAAACGAACGACAGCGAAACAGGAAAAAAAATATAAACGTATACGTAGGAGTAAGAGGCATTATAAATATTTTATAAATATTATAAAAAACATAAATAGATTCTGACTTAAGCATTGAAATAATATTAAAAAAAGTAAAGAAAAAAGTACGTCTATAAGAGTTTAGATTCAAATTCGTGAAAGTTGTGACGCGTCATGCATCGCTATGATATACTGAAAAACATACTATCATATCAATCGGCCTTGTGGTAATTTAAGCGATAATAGTCAACACTGCACCAGGTTTTCGAATACCGTTCCAATCACATCATTGTGTAACAACAATATTGTTATTTAGTAAAACAATAGTCAAACGTTTGATAATAATATTATAATAACGAAATTGTGTCTCCTTAATCATATTTTCTTTGGTAATACTTAATATTTGTTATCTAGACGTATATATATATTTTATTTTATCATCCTAAATCGATAAATTATAATAGTTCTCCTCCTGTTTCTATATATTATCATTTATCAATATATATATATACAAAATATTATGTAATGTAAATAAATCACTAATAAGTGTAGTTAAGCACATGCTAACATCAACACATCGTTATAATCATCTTATATAAACCGATACCAATATACAGAACACACCATGTATACAACAGCAATAATCTAACGAACGTTTATACAAGATTCAAAATGAACATTGTTTGTAGAGCAACTCAGACAAACGTGTTGCCGGAATTGATAGTTAATTAAATAATATTCTAAACATTCAAACATTAAACAGATGGGTTATTTATAAACACGGTCGTATAATAGCAGTAACTCGGATCATTTAACCAATGACAAAATAAATTATACGTGCCAAAAACAATACTGATTTCCTAGTGTTTTGATTCTTTTTTGACTTATGTGACAGCCCAGTTCTGCCCGCCGGTAATAGATTATGAAAAGGTATGCGCCGCCGGGCCTCACGAATTATTTTGATTTTTGATCAAATTACACTAGCCATATACGTACGAAATGAAAAGTAGGGGTCGACTACGTAACTGAAATTACATAAGTTATAACATAACAATGAAACGATAAAATCTTTTTGTTGTCGACAAAAAGTGACTTGAAGCAAACCATGTTTTGAAGAATGGATAAAAAAAAGTCTATCTGTGCGAGACCGCCCGCTATCAAAAGGTTTAAACACCAGTTGTATGTTTAAAACGTCACTGATTTCCGACGATGTACGCCTCTTTCTCTTATTGAGTGGAAAAAAATCCCTAGTCTACGATTGTAATTCTACTGCGTCGCAATACGCTCGGAGTGGATCCCTCTTATTTTTGGATTATATATAAAATATATTTTATATGCTATGATAATGAGAACGCACAACCCGGTGACGTGCTCCCCTCACAGTCCACAAACAATCGATAAAACCATCAGGAAATGCAATACAGCACGGTACGCTATTCATCCAAAATAAATAATACGATATAATATTATATTGTGTGCGATGTGTGTAATGATAACAATAATACTATTATGTGACCCGAAAGATGTGCAGGTACCAAAGAAAACTTACATTAACACGATTCGAATTTTAAAAAAGAACTCTACACCTACATAGGTGGACGGAAATCGAAACGAGAAATCATATATACGAGAAATTTGGACCAGTAACGGGGCATAGGATAACTGAGAAGACTTCGACGGGCTACAGAAATACGACGCCGAGAGAACCCAACAAACAACCGCGACGAGTATAGGTACCGCGCGCATGTGGCTACCATTCGCCAGACGGGTTCGTAGGACGACACAATAATAACATAATATTATATCATGTCGTGTGTCGGCGGCGACTGAGACAAGGGTGCGTGCGAGAGTGCGTTACACCCGGGACGAGCGACGTCCTTGAGCAACCGGTGGGAAGAAGAGGTCACCGGACTCTTGTACCGCCGCAGACGGTTCTTACCCCAACGGAACGCGCACGCGCAAGCCGGGCCGACCGTGTAATGACCGGTTAATGGTGGTAGTGCCCCAACGGTTGTCACAACATTATTATTATAATAATAATGGTCACAATAATCGCTGCGATAATGATTATTGCTACAAACAATAATAACTGTCATAAATGTCGACGAGTGTAGTACGTGAGTATGACGATGTCATTACGTGTTGTAACTACTTCGATATCACCCCGTTTATCGGACGTGAAATTTTCGCGGTTCATTTCCGTATTCAGGTACGACGCACGAAAAACCTATACATAATATTATTAATAATAATTTTTTTTTTAAATAGGCAATGATAACAGAACAATAATGATAAATAACAACAAAACGGTATTATGCGAAACGGATATAATAGTATTATTGTGCGTAGATGGTAGATACTAAATAAATGGTGAAAATAAAATATAAACAACACGCACACGGGGGCGGCGGCGTCAGTGTGCTTGGAGGGGGAGAGAGCGAGCACAGTCATCGGCGGCACGGGGTCGCCGAACCCGACGGTGTGTCCCGGTGTTGCATCGGCCTCTCTAGATATTGCGTTCAATCCCTACAACGTTCTACGCACACACACGCACGTAGACGCACAAGTTCAAGAAACTCTAGAGCTGCCGGCAACAACGACGACAACGACTGAACGACGACGACCACGAGGACAGGACACGACTACGATGAGACCGCAAAGAGCATTATTTATTATTATTATTATTGTTACACAGTACAATATACGAGCACATAATATTATATTAATATATATGGATACTTATAAATGTTAAACAACCCGACGAAAATAAAATCGTATCCGTTAAAATTGTGTGTACAAATATTTTTATTTATTATATTATATACCCGTAAGTATGTGTTGTGTGCGTACGTGGACGAATAAATTGAAATAATATACGCTACGACATTATCATTCTAAGAATACGAGGTAAACGGACCATTTAAAAACGATATTAAATCGATTATTGGATCGTTACGTTTTGCTTTCTACATAATATGTAATACCTTGTGTATAGGTACACGACCCTGGAACGTTTGCCTTCGCCTTAATAAAATCAATTAACACACGTCCGCAAGCCGAGGAGTCATCGCGCCACCAGTAGTGGCCAATAGGTACGCTAAATGGCCAAGACTCAAGTACACTGTAGTCGAGGAAAAAAAATATCGAAACGCCCGAGGGCTATATTTTGTACGCTTTTTCCCCCTTGGGCGGAAGACTATATTTTGTTTGTCAGAATGTAAAAATTCAGAAAATTCATATCGATTAGGAAATATATTTTGTAGGAAAAGTATTTGCTTGGAAAGTTGGAAACGTATTCACGTTTGGAAATGGAGCCGTTGGAAAATATTATTCTGTAATCCTATTTATTTGAAACGTATTTTGTTGGAAAAGTATTTATTCGCAACCGGACACTATAATATTAATACCAATAATGTGCATTTCCATCAAAATAAGTTTCTGAGTAAACACAAGTCATAGTTCTGATAATATTGTTCAGTAAATTATAGTTCCGACTGGGTGATATTATGTTTTCAATAGAATATTTTTTATAAAATTATTACGTTTCCGACATAATATATTTCTAGAGGATTACGATTCCAAAGTAATTCAATTAAAGTGCAATTCCATATATTATTGTTTCCAACAGGCAACAGAATATTTTTCAATAAAAATACTATAACGAAAGAATAATCTTCCAACTTTTTATGCGAGGCAGAAATATCTTTCCCCATTCTTGCCATAACTGTGGTTGTGAGTTTAAGGTTTCAACAAATAGCGACGACTGCGTTATACACTGATCGGAGTGCAATTGTAGCAGCAATAGAAATTCCGTTACAGAATAATTGTACACACGCACGATGATTTTCATAGTATTTTGTTCAACCTATTCGAATCATCGTCGGTGTTGTTAACCTCTCAGCGGCAAATTTTACGGTTTCAATATTACAAACGGGCCGGAACAACGCGCGTGAAGTGAAGCGGCGTCGGCAGTGACCGGCGGCCACCGACGCCACTGTGTGGGCATATTTTATATTTATATCATTATAATTTACAACGCACGCTCGCTCACTAACAACAACAACAACAACAACAACAACAACAACGACGACGACGATGGTTGCGTCATGGGTTAAGATGCAAGGTTTTCCCGATGTGGTCCGGTCGCCGGAGATGCGTTGTTTTTTTGCGTCGTATAATAAATTATTAATTTGATGCCGGACCCGGTGAGCCGGCGGTCGGCCTAGGAACAGCGGCGGCGCGTAGAAGGTGACGGTGGTATGACGAGCGGGGGACACGCGCGAGGGGGACACGTGTTCATAAGTGCCGGCCGGCAATGATCGATACCGCGCATACGCAGCAGCACGCATCGCGTGAGTCCCGTTATTATTGTTATCTATCGCTCGTAACATTCGCACGTACATTTGAAATGTGCAACGTTTAATATCATGTATTTTATATTTGTATTAATATCATCATCAAACGTGCACCGGTTTATTTGTTTTTTAAGATATATAATCGATATTTGGACGAAAGTTAGGTGTAAACGATATTGTATTTGGTTTGGTTTCGATTTCGATCGTCGTCCCTGTTTTGGCATCGGCGACGCTTTGACGGTGTTTTCGCCACGAAGCGATTTTTTTTATTGCAAATGGAAAGGGAAAACTTAAACACGCCATTTTTCCTTTGTCACAACAAGTGTGAGTGCGCGCGCGCGAATGCTATCCCGCTTCCTCAGTCGGTATGCTTTATGGCTGCGTTGTTATGGTATTGCGACGCGGACCAGCGCGCACGCCCCGCGCCATCCACCCTCTTGTACACACGTGCTGGTCTTCGCTCCACGTGCACCGTCGACGGAACAAAGAACATTCCCGGGCGTGCGCAAAAGGGGCCCCTTATTATTCCTCCGTTGTCTAACCTCCGCCCCGCCATCATAATACGACCACTCGTTACCGAAACGACTTACCACTCCTCCTCCACAGCTGGTATAAACTGAACAGTGATAGAGAGAGACGCCATCGCGGTAATAACAGTAGTCGTAATGGTAAAATACCAGCGTTGAACAGTGGCTGGAAGGGAGATAGGGTGACGATAACGTCCATGGGCCACGTACAAGGGAAATGCATTGCGAGAAATTTCGCACGGATGACGCGCGCTACAAACGCTGCGCGTGTCGCGCATTTCATTGCACTTTTTGACGCCAAGGCCACTTTGTCATCCTTTGTTAGATGCGTGGCGTGACCGGTTCTCCGACACATTTATTGTTGCTGTTGCCGGTGTGTCCGTTACATCCAATTTGATCGCCAGCAAACACAATATAATGATATACACAGCCGGCGACTTACAAATTGCATTATGGTAAACAATAAACAAGAGTAAATATAGGTACCTAATATAATATTATTAAAATCGGAGACACGAATTTGTTTGTTAAACAACAATATTTTCTAGTGTATACTATATATGACACTGTGGTTTGAACGCAATCCCATAATTCAATAAACAATATTAGAATTCGCCACAGTTTATACTATCACGAAACCCGCATACTGGGAATCACCGTGATGGGAACGCATGTGTAATGAAACGAATTGAACTTTTGGACTTGACACACCACAAAAATTATCACTACAAATATGCCATAATCTCTGTGTGGCGGTCGACGCGAGCAGTTTGCGTCGCAATACGTATTTAGATAGAATCGACAACCAGCGGATTGGTAGTAGGAAAAGCATGTAAAACCGACGACAATCGGGATTTTTGGGCGACCACCCATTCCCGTTACGAAACCACGAGAATACACGTTTCGAAGGTCGGCAGAATTTTTTTTCTATTCATAGTAATTTTTTTTTTTATTTGACACTATTATTAGGTTATATTGTTTGTCAATATTAGACGGACACGGATTATAAATATGAACCACAAACGTGTAAACATATATAATAATAATAATAAAGACGTAATGCGCACGTGCACCATCGTAGCTATAGTGCAGTTGCGAAAACTGCAAGGCCAAAGTTGCAACAAAAAGAAAAAAATTACATGGAACCGACACGTCCAAGGACTTTCTGACACACGTTGCAGCATGCAATCCGATACTCCAGTTTCCCCTTCACTGCCGCCTTCATTGTTAGTGGGTGCACACACGCGCACAATAAATTATTATTATTTTTATTTTATATTTAATATTTATGCGGAGGTTTTCCAAAGAGGGTGGATGATGACGAGTGTAAAGAGAATATTAAGCTATTGCGTCGCAATTCGGAACCGTGAACAGCTGTTTTGGCGGGGTAGCGGTCCAAAACCGATGAAGCAGATATTTAAAAAAAAACCGGTCTTGTCGGGGTGGAATTTACAGACATAAAGCCAACTAATCCCTACAGCGACCGGAGGATATAAATTATTATAATACCTATTTACCTATATTACTCCCGTAAAAGCAACTCTCAATTTAGCTTAGCGATGGAAAATAAGCGAACTACGACACACGTATTATACACGAACAAATGGACGTATAGAACGTATTACCCTATATCCATACTACTCTCGTCGTTGTAGTCACCAACTTTATATTTTACTGTACCTATATACTACGATTATCTAAGGATATACCTATAACCATTTACCATGGTATAACTTTGGAACGAGAACACAGATGGTCGACTTGCCATAAACACGATGATTTTCTTCTGGGTCCGAATTTGCTTATTGTTAACGCGTACCGTGTTATCAGTATAACAATGACACATACAACAGTGCTGTATACAGGGTTATTTACGTATTTGGAGATGCATATTATATAGTTTTGCGAACGAACGCGTAAGTATGTACGTACTTCAACGTAAATTTCAAATTTCCAAGTATAATAATTATTATATATACGTATTATGATACGCCTCCTTGCCGTGACCATTATATTTACACGCGTTCGCATTCTTTTAACGAGCGATTGTAAACGTAAAAATACCTCTCACTTTCTCCTTCGATTTGAATCCCAATTTTAATCAATAGACCGTGTACCATAATATTAATAAATATCGCGAAGAAAACCGATTTCTTCGGTGGCAATATGATGAAAGTTGTCATATCGAATATTTTTTTATTATTTATTTGTTTTGTTGCAATTTCTAGGAAGGAAGTAGAATAGTACCGAGTGTGATGCATTGATGTATGTATTATAGGACCCATGCATAGTTCACGTATATTCTTGAAATGCTTTTTCCTCGCCTCCAGTGTTTTACAATACCTATAGCAATTATATATTTTAGCAAATTATATTAAAATAAACCTATTGAAGATTTAAAGGAAATACGGAACACACTTGAACGACGTATATATTATTGCTACATAGATATTAGAAATAGGTTAAAATTATTTTTCAAGTTATTTTTAAATTAGTTTACTAACACATTATTATTTAATTAAATATATAATATGATGAACCTAAAGTTCAAAATATTATACTAGGTTAACATAGCAGAAGTTAATTATTGTTAATATTTGTACACGAAAACATTAATGTATATTATAAACTAAAATATACACAAACACTAAGTATAATTATAAATAAATAGCTATAAATGTTTTTATAAGATACGATGACCACAAAACTATTTATTCGGTACATGAATATCGGCTGATGGTTTTTATTTGATTAAAAAAAAGTTATTCATATTCAAATCAAATTTTTTAAATGTTAAACTTTAATTATTTATCGTAACAATTATTGTTTAAAAAATACATTTATTCGCCTTCCGGCAATGATTTATGATTGCGTTGGTACAGTACGTGGGTGGGGAAATAAACCACGAGAGAAAAAAGTTAACAAATTAAAATTAACGTCATGGCTTGTAGCACCCAATTGAAAATTGTAGTAGATATCTATTACTAACAGATCAGCGCACTTTCGGGGGAAAAAAACCTACAGCACTACCATAATTATTATTATTATGTACACTTAGAAAATTCTAGCTATTGAATAAAAAATAATTAAACAAAATAATACCTACACTAACACCAGAATCAGCATGCGAAAAAAAAAACAAAGAGTGGATTTTTAACAAGCTGACAGGGGCGTATCCGTTTTATTAGTTTTATATTTCACATATTATCTCTTTGCGTTCGAATTAACGTAATGTTAATATAATCGTACGTACAAGCATATACATATTCAGGCCCATTTTAGAAAGGAGGAAATATATATAATGACTGTCCGCGAGTACCTATATACGGATGGATGATGATGGCTATCGTGGCAATTATTCTAAACATATACAGTAATATACCGAGCACAATTGTATCGACGTGAAATTTAATTTTGACGAGCAGCGTAAATACATAAAGGAATTTTTCTGTTTTCTCGATGAGGTCCGGGACACGTCATAATATTATACGGAGAAAACACTTTTTGATCAAACTTTATAATATGCCTGCAACGCCAGCATATTTGCATAATATAATTCTGAATTCATAAAAGCACCTTTTGTCGATTGTACACAGTGGTGTGGTGAACGGAGTTTTATGACATCTCATGGTGGAAATTTTTTTTATTTTTTTTTTTTTTTGGGGGGGGGGGATGGGGGGATATATTAAGATAACTAATATCATAGAACAAAAATTAAAATATTTACAGTCGCATAATAATTAAAATAGTTATATATTTATATTAAGAGAGTAAAGAGTGGATAGGTACTGAAATTTATGCTATGCATCATGGTTTATAAATGTTCATCACACCACTAATTGTACATGATACTGTTTATTATGTAATCACTAAAAACAAAAATCGTATGAAAGTTCGTAAATATACCACGAACTATAATATTATAGACACAGATTTTTTCGATATTTTAATTTTCAATTGAGATATGATAATATGTGAAATACCATAGTTGAACTTTTCGAAACAATATTTTACAACTACATTATAATATTACTTATAAAACGCAGAATACACCAATATATTATCATAGTAACATGTGTTACTGACCTTCTTTCGCTTGGGCACGTCTTCGAAATCGTCGTCGGTCAGGCCGATGCCTTCATCGACGACCGACGGCAGGCCACGTCCGCTCCAGGCGGCCGAGGAGCTAGACTCGCTCAATGGTGGTGACGGCGAGCTGCGACACGAAAAAGCTCCTTCGCTGGACGTAGACGGGCTAGTGGACAGCGATTCGGGTTGTTGGAAGCGCGTGATGCGTCCTAAACATAATAAAATAATAATAATTCATAATACAACAAATACGGTAGTAATTAAAAAAAAAAACACGAAAAAAAATCAAAAATAGCACTCTTGGCGCATCAAAAATAGCGAGTATAATATTTTAATCGCGACGACGGTAGAAAAGGTGGTGCGTGGGAGCTTGGCGAGCGCAAGAAAATTCGCAGAGACCAAGTACGCGAGACAGGCGGGCGCTCGGGGGCCCCCACGTAAACGCCAGCAGTTGCCGCCCGAAAATAAGCTTGTAGGCGGCCGTGACGTGACGTCATTGAATGACGCTAGTCTCGGTACGCGGGGGCGGCGGTTATTGCTGCTGTCGTCAGGTGGTGAATCGTCGAAGTCGGTTGAAGCGAATTGAATAAAAATAATAAAAAACACGACGTATTAGTACGCATGTTATTATTATAACACTCGTATGTTTGTGCAATTGTGCGTTAGCGCGTGTGCGTAAGTTGGTTCACGCGCACAACAACGATTCGTCCTTGTATGAGCGCGAACGTGAATTTCACTGCTTTTTTTAAACCTTCCTAATATTTTGTATAATTGAAATTTGTTTGATATTTGTTTAACGACAGTTATTGTACGTATGCATACGATCGAAACGCACGCATTTTGTACGTGATGGACGTCGACGATGACGTGATTATAATATTATGTATACTCTGTACAGTGAGATAGAACGCACTGCGGACCGATAAAAATCGGTTCTTCTGCGCATCCCCACACGGCATCATGTCATAGGGGAACCTGTTTCAATGGCGGGGTGACGCGAATGGATGTACAGAATCGGCGCGTTCTCTCGCTGGACAGAGTATAGTATACAAATTTAATAGGAAAACGACGTTGATTACGACGCGATGACAAAAACAAACGCAATTGTCGATTTCCGGATTAAAATCAACGACGATAGAACAATCCGAATGCGTTTTACGCGATGCCTATGTGTATATAACATATATAATACCTATATATACGTTTGAGAAATCTCATATCGGTCGTCGTTGAGATAACGGTCGAGCGATCGAGTGCTGTAAAATTACATTTATTATTGCTTATTGGACAAGACGTTCTTAAACAACCAAACTAATCTCATTATAGCCCTATAATATTGTGTGTATGTGCTGCACTATTATATTAATAAATATGCGATCGTGGAGTGCTGGTGGCGATTATACAGTAAAAACGTGTAAATATTGGCTGGTAATGCAATATTAAATAAGCAAGTGCAGCATAGTGCAGATGATGAGAATAGACTGATAACATAATGTTCCGTCGATATAGGTACACAAAACTATACAAGACACAACGTCGTATAATTTACATATACCGCAAGTGTATACATGCACTTACATTGGTATCTTGTAAATTAATAATGAAGACTTTAATCCCATGTCGAATCTTTATATATGACGACATTCGATCGAATTGGAAAAATAAAAAAAAAAAATAACTGCAAATAATAATAGATTAAAACCGTACGTTTCGAATTTTGTTGAATGAGAAATATGATGTACCTATTATTTGGTGACGACTGATTAAAGTTGTTTTTGTTAATGAAATGTACACTTCTTAATTATGTTCCTCTTATATTTTCCCCAATGATCAGTCACGAACATGAAGCCTTTTAGGATGACACGATGGAGGCGGGGATATTATCAACCGGGTTATATGCACAATACCAAAGGGTTATCCGTGCACGCGTAAATAGTACTATTATCATATTATGTATAATATAATATAGATTATACCGTATTAAGTCGAGAAAGCACCGTTCGCAAGAATAGAAAAAAATTAGAATTGTATTGCATTGCGTAACGCTATCGTGTACACATGTTTATTGTACACGGGTGTGGGACAAAGCTGAGTTGTGCACTGGTGGTCATTATACAACACCGTTTCTGGTTAAAATAAAAATTGTTTTTATTTCCTCCAACGCGCAAGACCAAAGCTGCATACAGCGCAACCATCAATCACGCGCGCTCGTCTTGAGGTCATATTATATAATGAGTGTTATTCAGACACAGTCTTTTTTGGACGAATTTCTCCCACTCGTATCATCATATAGAGCGTGCTTTGTCGAGTTAGTGCATTCGGTGGAAACAACGGATGCGTCACACACGTATCACGTACCCAATCAACATATTTTCAACTCTAAAATGACTCACATATAATAGGTAGGTAATAAGTCTATAAGTCTGGAAACTATGATATTCATTGGTGGTTAAGGGTGGGGGCTTTGCTATTAATTTTATCATTATGAATTAACACAACGTGAACTCATAACAAACGTCTGCCCGATCTGGCGAAAATGTATGTCACGCGCGCCGGCCGGCGACACAGTTTCCGAGCGTGGCCTGTCCTTGTCACGTCCAATGTCGGGCGTTCCGTGCTGCTCGCACGCGTTAGCGAAGCAGGCCGGTGCAGCAGGAGTGCGAGACCGGTTACACCGTGGCGGGCGCGCGCGCTTCGCGTCCTTAACACTGCGTCCCGGTTACGAAATGCCACATAAACGTGTATCCAAGCGCGCTAGTCGGGCCACCGCGGCGGTACAGCGCGCGCTGCATAGAAAGCTGGCTTTTCACTTTTACCATTATCATATCTAGGCCACAGTTGGGCAACTCTCTACATAATAAAACGCGTTGGAGAATTATTATTATTATTGTTGTTGAGTAATGGGACGGCTCAGTGGTGATAAGAGCCCCACGCGCCAGATGGTGGAGGAGGCTCGACCGTGCCTCGTCCGGCGGCGTACACGTTTAGGTTTTTAAAATAATACAATCGATGTATAAAGTATAATATTTATAAAAAATAATAAAATATTGACGAGGCGACGAAACGAAAATCGCAAATTTGATAAAATATAATGTATATAAAGATATGTGAAGAGTCAAGTGCTTTAAGGAAAAAACTGATCGAGTGCGGTACGAAATACATTTCAAGATCATTGATATACGCATCGGCTGTAAGATGTGCATGTAAGTGCAGTGTGTGCGTGTAACGCCTGAGCCCGGTCAAGTGTTATATACATCGCCGCCTATTATAATTTATACACACGACGACCTGATCGTTTAATAATTAGACGTGCGGCCAAGTGCCCCGTTATATTACGCGTAATACATAATATTATATCGGACGACGGACGTTACACGATTACGGTTTTTGCGTATGCATTGAATGTGGTTTTTCTTCGCGCATTGCTACTTCAGTAAGGCATTATATACCTACCTATACTACCCATATATTATGTATATATATTATAGGTACACCGTATAACCGCTGCAGCAGTGGTCAAATCAGAGGTCAACGCACCGCTGACGGTTAAAGTACATATTATTATTTTTTTATATGTAGTACCGCGGCAGTGCGGCGGTGTCAATGTACCGTAAAACAAAAAACAAAAACACGCACGAACCACAACGGCATCCCTGCGATGCAACACATATAATATGGTATATTATAATATAGTGGGCGGCAAACGAAACAGCGTTGATTGCATGTTATAACTTCCTGTGTGTAGGTACAGCTAAATATATATTAAATATATGCAACATAATGTGTAGCCGGCGTGCCACCCTGTAACACCTGAAGCGCAGAGTTATTTGCGGTGCGCACCTCTACCATGTGCAATAAGCGCGATAATATTGCTATTAAACATGCATAGTATTATAATATTATTATTACGCCCTCTCCTGTATATTGTGTATATTACACGATATTCCGCATTACAACAGTCGTCGTTTTTAAAACCGTTTAAATTAATGTTTAAGTTTTTTTTTGACCACGGCGATATTGTTGCATTGTGAAACCGTAGAGAAAGGATGTTGCAGAGCATGACTGAAAGTGAAATCCCGCGTATCGACTTCCCCTCCATATCGAATACAATATAATATTATATAAAAAATATCACTCCTCCCCCTATTGATGTAAACATATATCGCGCGACTGTATAACTATTTTATCGCTGTGCGCAATCGGCAAAATCGCCCTATCGTCAGGGTCGAGTTACCGACTGCGACGGTTTTACCGGAGATTTCCATTGGGTTTTCTCACGTCCTGGTACGCTAGAAAAATACAACAAACGGATTCGGGTGAAAGTACCCGTATGATGTACGAGTAACAATCCACGGAATCAAAAACAATAGCAATTTTATTTAGTTTCGTATACGATTACGAAAATATATTGAAAAACGGTGGGTGCAAAAAGTGCACTTTATTCAAAAACCGACCTTGTATGGACGGCGAGTGGGGACTGCATGATAGGCTCATCAACACCAAGGCCGCAGTGCACTCTGTCATTTCTTCCTCTTTTGGTTCATTATCGTCATCTTCGTCTTTCATTTCCTCTTCATGGGATTCGTCCTGATCTTGGCTACTGCTGGGTCGACGTTTTCGGGACCTACAAATTTAAGCAAATCAGAAAAATTATCAATTTTAATTTCGATACTAAACTTTAATAATCGTGTAATACATAGCATTATTCGTTATTAAACATTTTAAAACAAACAGACTAAATCCACAAAAATTCTTCAATAACAACAACATTTTGATTACATTTTAAGAAGACTTTAGCCTCAACCAGAATATCATGGAAGGTCAGGGCAAACAACTGGATTCACATCTGGTATGCGAATTCTATTTTTAAACATCAAGGATGACGGAACTATGTAACAAGTGAGAGTATATTTTAATTCTAATTATTATTATCAAGGTTTAAATTTAAAGCAATGTATTAAATATTATTAAAAATATATTATCTATCTCCCGTGCCTTAATTCTTCTGTATTTTAAATCAAACTATTATTTCGATTCTTAATTCGAGTTTAGATATAATCTGACTTTCTAACTTTCTAACTTTATAAATTTTGTTGGGTCTACCTACCTATCTATACTAATTTTTAATATTGCATTCCTACAAGTAGCACAATAATATTGCCCAATACATCAACCGTATTTTAAATACAGAAAAAAAAACCTACAAAATGTTGATCATTATCAATGTAATTTTATTATTTTACATTGCACATGCAAATATGCAATCAATAAGTTTTATGGAAACAAACCCATGTCATAAGCCCGTACAGATATTGCCATTGATCAATACACTGTATATAATATATATTATGAATTATGATATGCATTATAATATGTAAATAAACTACCATTATTGTGTAACTTAATGTAATGGCCGAGTGATTTTATTTGTACAATTATTATCCGCAAATAGTAAGTTTATATATATAAACTAATTATATTCCCGCTGTATGCCGGTCCCAAAGTGTTCCGGGACATAATAATATGGAAAAAAAACCAATAACAATACAACAATGTTAAACGGAGACAATTTTCTCGGATATCACCACGCCCGACGTGACTGAAAAAAGCAATAAGTAGGCCAAAACTACAATAACAACCGTCAGCAGTTTGACTCTCATTCATGGTCGCTGGTGTAACCCACACTATTTTATATAGGTACGTACATATTCTTTAAAAATCCTGTCATGTTCGTACTCCGTGCACCTGCGTCGCCAACAACCTTGCGAAATCGTATTGAACTTGATTGTGTTTAATTTGTGTACTCGTATGCATGCAGTGAAATAACTAGATTTCTTAACATCGGACTCATAAAGGCCGCGACATAGGTTAGGATTCATTTTTTTTGATCAACATTATTACTATCATATTAAAAAAATTCGGTGAAATGCATAGAATTTGATTTTTACATAATCACGTATTATTTATATTCTACATTCTATTATTTAAGTGTATATAAATAAATAATTCGGGTTGCAGCATATGAGCAAAATATCTGCAGGCAATTAAAATGTTGTTACATTTCTATTACATGTACCTATATGCAATTTATTATTTTATATTTATATAAAAAAAAAATGTTGACAAAAAAAATCTACAAAATACGCTGATCAATAATGAAATCGACTAGGTAGTATATTATTTAATAAGCCTACGAGCTATGGCAAGGACGCGAGGACCTTTTACGGCACTGTGACGTACCGTATTCGGCGTGTGTGAGCCTATAAAGCGTGTATATATGATGACATGATGTACCTATTATATTATAACGCTATATTTACTATACAACGCTTTATATAAATACATATTTGCGACATAAGTACTGACAGTGCACCGGTTCTAAATGATTTACCGGCATACAGCAGTAAAAACATCGGCAACATGGCAAGGTCATCCGTAAGTCAACCGACCTTGAATAAAAAAACCAGCTGATCCGAGGGCCGCTATTTCTTTTTATGTTTTTTTTTTTCGTTACTGAACACCACTTCTCCGTGTCTCCAGTCACCGCCCAAAAAACACGCATGTTTTAATAATCTGAAATACGGTTTTACTATGAAACACACAACAAGGTCCCCCGGACACAATTTGCATCACGCGAAGGGGGACCACCATTTTTAATACATTAATGTGTACCTATATTTGCAACCACAAAATATTACGCCGCGTTTATATCATTGGGGCGTATGCTACCATGTCAATACGCACTTGCGTGGATATCTGTAAGATTTACATGCAATAAATGTAGGAGAACGGGATACAATATTTTTGAAATGAAAGATTATGCAGTCTCGAAACCGGAACTCTATCAATGTACATTTTCTTATATACTAGTAATCCGGCTGTGCGAGTAAACGAATGGCAATATACGTGCGTCGGCACCAACTAAATCCAATGTAATTGTATTATCAAAAACCGACAGCATACAACAGAAACTAATTTGAAGGTATAAAATAATTTTCTTCGTCCCACGCACATCGAGATGGGAACTAAGCAGAGAAATACATTTAAGACCAACAGTATAACGAGAGAAAACACCGTGCCAAATACCTCAACTGTCTGCAGAGCAGATCGTTTTCATTTTCGTGTCAACCGCCCTTCCATTTGTATTTTTCTTTTTCACTAGTACTATTATTATTATTGTAGCATATGATATATATACCTAGTATATTTATATCATACAATAAACGAAAGCAAAAAATCAAATTTGTACGATAAGGCCAGCCCACAAGCCAAGCTCCATCGTAACAATTGTATGTTTGCGTTTTATATTTGCAACACTATACTCACTACCGAACTATTTTTATTATTTTTCAATAAAAAAAAAAAAAATTTTATTTATTTACCCGAGTATCTATGTTCTACAATTATATAATTGCTATACCTTCAATAATTTTCTATTTATAGTGGAAACCGATGCCCGATTAAGAAATACAACACCGTGCCAAAATAGTAAATAAGTGTAAATTTATCATGTCCCAGACGAGTGTCAGGGATCCCGACACCTTTCATTTAGATGACCGACAGATCTCAAAATTGAAATACTGTACGATTACAACGATTATATGTTTAACGATATATTCGGACTTATTGAACTGCTCCATTATCTTCGTCTAAGCTTGTACGTATATTTTTTATCACAGCGTTATCTCCAAATGTATTATGTTATTCTCATTATAAAGCAGCCATAGAACCACATAGAACCATGAATATATAAATTATGCCTAAAAGAAATTTGCTTACTCAAGAGTCGTTATGCCCAGTTGTAGTAGTATTATCAACCAACCAAAGGTTAACCGTAAAAGAAGAATTTATATATCAAACCACAACAATATTAACACAAAAAACACAATTAGGAAATGATGATTTTAATCTATCTTATTTCTTTTTAACAAAAACTTACCCGCTGATTTCTACAGCATTCTGAGAGGACGAACTACGTTTCCTGTCCGACATGTCTGCCAACCTAGCGAAATCTGTATCCTGGTCCATTAGCCGTGCCGATTTCCTAGACTCTAACACGCGAACGTCCTCCAATTTCTTTATTACTTCAATAGACCCCTGAAAAGGAAAACAACGATAAATATTGGTTGTAAATAAATTTTATTCGGCAAGGGTTGAGGGTGGTTCTAATCAAAACCGTATTATTTACTGATAGCCGTCGGTGGTTATGTATCTTATATTTAATAAGCCTATACAAAATAATTGCAATGCTTTCACTCCGCCCGCAAGACCAGTTCGCTTCCATATGAAATTGGTGAAATATACTACTATAAATACTCACACACACCCATATCTCAAAGTTCACATTTATGAAATCATTTTATTTTTCATAAAATCATAAGGAAGTAAAACAAGACGTGTTTTTAGTAAATTTTTCTATAAGCTCAAGGTTTGAAATATTTTTCATGCTTTCAACCGGTTACCACAATGGTACAAATTACGAGAAAACGCACAAGTGAGGTATATCAATATCATACTATGCGATTTTCCATAGCCCGACTCAATGACCCGGATTGTAAATCAAGTTTGCGATATCGGTCGCGCACACGCCACGGCAAAGTCAAGGTCAATTACAACGTAATTGTGCATTATTAATTGAAGAATATATATTAATAAATAATAATAGTAATAATTACATAAATATAGTACCTAATCAACTAATCATAATAAAAGAGTAAATATTAAATATGCACACAGTTTACTAGTTTAGAGCTCAAGTTTCGATAACGCGTGCTATCTACGAACTTTTTCCACCTCTGTCAACACCGCGTACTAGCGAATTGTGGTTACGAGTTTTCAGCCACCTAGTGGTACACAGAAGTGTACGGTGAAGGCGGTGGCGTTGTAAGGAGGGGACATATTTTACGCAATAACGATGTCCTTTCGCCAAATCGTTCCAACGGAATGTCGCGCGTCGCTCGCGTATCCGCCAGGAGAAAGGTATATTTTATTGTATACGTGAATATTATATTATTATTGTTATACACACACCGTGGCGGTAACTTGTGATGTAAAAATAATAATAATGAAAATGAGGTAGAAAGTAAGGAGCCTTAAGAACCCCCCCCCCCTATTATGCTGTATCCCGTTCTCTTAACTGGTTTCAACTGCGCAGTGAACGGAACCCACATCGACCCACGAACATTAAATTTAAATAATAAAATATTTCAATATTTGGTTTACACGCTGGAGAAGAAGAGTTTCCCACACGATGTAACAAGTCACTAAAAAAATTACGTGAAAACTATACTCGAATCTATGGTTCTTGGAAAACCCGGTTCAACCAATACTTTTTAGATCAGAAACTTAAACGTAGTGAACAATAGTTACGCTGTATCTGCTGCCTGGATGTCGGAGGATGATAAAAAAAAAATTTCACAAATGCCGTCAAAAGGAGGGGTTTCAACCCCGTTGAAAACTGCTTCCAGATATAACGAGACAACAGTCGTTAAAGGAAATTCCCTGTTTATATATATATATATATATATAGTATATATGAATACGTCACGTCTCGTGTCCCATCCGATGGATACGTATAAATGTTCAAAAAACGACACGCTGATCCCCGTCGCAGCAGCAGCCGGCCGGCCTAGACGTAAGGTTGGCAACCATGTTAACCGCGCATAACATATCGTAACCGCCGCCAACTCGGTGAAATTGGCTTGCCTACGCGGAAAACTTGCTGCGTACGCCCGTCGTGGATATTCGAGTTCCATGTACAGGTAACGACGCAGAGGTCATTATAATACGCCGGACTCGTTTGTTACAAGCACGAAAAGCATTAAAGTCGCATGGTCAACCGTGTACTCGTGCCGGCCGGTACAAGTAGCCGGCAGTGGACGCGGTCCGGGGAAACAACAGAGACTGAAAGAAAACATATCCATTTTGGCGCCAAATACACGGGCTGTCCCGCCGCTAATAAAACTCAAACCGCTAACGACTAACGAGACAGATCGTTTCCACTTGGTAATACGATTGGTTTTAACATGATATGATCGCAAAAGACCAAATTTGGTTCAAGTCTGCGCAACATATCACTTGCTTCCCATATTATCATAAAATTATTATTATTATACATTACGATACGTCACGTGCCTACCGAAGAATCTAACAGTCAAAAAGTTCCAATCATACCTCGTTATATCATAGTTTTTACACAGACCCGAAGTAATCGCTATGCAAAGTCAGTAACTATCTCGACGATTTTAATTTATAATTATATTATATCTCCCGTTATTGTACACTCACCTCTTGCCCATGAGGCATGATGGAAACTCGTACTTCTTCAGTGTCTGGTCTGTGGACGACCACGTCACCGGATATCTCGCGACCGTTGAACGTGATGTACACCCGCTGACCGGCCATCAGTCGTAGGTCGGACAACGTCTGGAAACCGGGGCCGACCAGCTCGGTGGCCCGGTACTCACGCCGGCCGCCGGTTCCGTCGTCGAACCGTATTGAATATCCGGTCTCAGAGCCGTCCGCGGCTGTCTTGACTGCAGCAATGATGCCGGCGCACAGCTTGCCGTCGTCACCGGACGGAGCGCAGACTCGCGTACCGATGATGGATCGCTTGGCCAGCCTTTTACCGGCGCCTGCGATCAGCCCGTTCTTATGCCGCATCGGAATCGCAAACGAAGCGTCCAGCTTGGCGGTAAGGTACGACGTGATTGATTGATATCGTTTATCGCGCTAATGCGCGATCCAGGAAACGGGCGGAGAAAAATTAAACACAAAAAAAAATATGTACCGGCGTCACTTCCGTTTAATATCAATCGACACTCACGCCACCGTCGTACCGATTCGCGAAATTATAACAACACATTTTGATCGACTAAAAAATATTTGAGAAAAAAAATACCTATGTACTATATATATTATATTTATATATTAGTAATTAGGTACGTTTATATCCGCGTTGTTTAAATAACACTGATTGGAATCGTAATAAAAACGGTGGTTTTTGAGTGGCGAATTTTTCAAACTGTTTCCGCGCGAAAGTTTTATTTTTGCGAATTCGATTTTACACAAAACACCCACGGGCGACAGGAAAAACGACGACGACAACAACAACAATAATAATCACGATTTGTTTATATCATTGAACCGTACAGCAAAAGACTACCGACTTCAACAAGACGTAAAACGGAACTATGGACTTGGTTTGGCACAAATGTTCAACGCTACAGCTGACAATGCCGGTTGCCGGTATCCGCGCAGTGATACCAATTTACCGTACCCTATCGACCCGGTTTTGCGTTCTACACTTCTACTCTATTATTATACAACGCGCGTCCTGAATTCGCTTCTCGTTCACAAAGGAAGTCAACACCGATTTTCTGTCGTTTTTCCATGAAACATAAATTAGACATTTTTATTGTCCACAAATCTGTATAGGCCTTGATTCGATGGCAAGCGAAGCCGCGGTTGGCGTAATATTACAGATTTGTATTATGTTTTGGTTCATATTAATGACGTCATCACTCTCGTATTAAAGAAGGTTTTTATTTGCGTCGTCATTGGTATTTCCAATAATAATAATAATAATTTTGTATTGAATCATTTTATGCAAATCACTAATTAAAGTTTTAGCTTAGAACATACAATATAATAATAAAAATAATAATATTATTATACTATATAAGTCTCCACATTATATCCAAATGTATTCTGCATTATAAAATATATTATTTGGATACAGATGAGGGTATGGCATATTAATAAATTATATTCCTAAGAATAATACTCAAAACCTCCCAGTTAATGCGAAATAAGTGATCGCACAGTGACACAGGATTAAACTACGGATAATTAACCATAACAAACTCGCACAGTAACCTAAATAAAACTAAAGGAGCTCATTATTATCAAATAGGCGAAAAAACATCTAAAATTCTAAACTAAGACTAAAACTTCGTCTGCCACAAAACATCTTCCAAGAAGACAAATCAGACAACAAATAAAGAATTTACTTTTTATGTTTATTTGTATTTATTTTGAATGTATAACATTGTAAAAACATTTGGTGTGTTATAAAAAAATCGATTTTCTTGCAAATTTGTATGTATCTATATTATATTCGTGTTTGGACGATTAAAGTCGAATAATTTGTTCCTAAAACGAATTGTTGTGTATAATTATATTTTTACTTGGAAAATAATGTATAAAAAACAAGCAATAACAATAAAAAGTTTGGATTTAAATTTATTTTTCTACGTATTTGGTTACTGGTAGTACTACCTATAAGTATTCGTTTATATTTAATGTTGCAATACTATAACAACGTACATTATGTCATAATATTTAATAAAAGTAAATGCATTATTTCATTATTTTGTGAGCAATATAAAAAGTTGTCAAAGTTAATAAATCTTTTAATATATTTAATTTTTTTTAATACTAACTGTTTCAAAATGTAAAAAATAGCATGATTAATCGGTATTTTATTTTTTATTATCGTGTATTCCTGTGGACTTTAATACTTTATAATTATAATTATACAATTATTCTTCTATTTTTTTTATAAAAACTATATTACCTTCAAAAATCTGTACAAATAATACATACCATTACTTTTTCTGATTTATTTTTGATTCTTTTGTAAGTAAAAACCATTTTTATAAAAATCTATTTAATAATATACTAATCTTTTTTTAAATTGTCAATTCAAGTGTTAAGTTACACAATTATATTAGTCCACCCCGTCGCCCGTACTAATCATTGTATTTAAAAAAAACTATTACATAAGTATAGTGATTTTGAAAATCTAAATATAAATATAATATAAAGAATAATTCTTATTAATATGCATAAATTTGCATTTACATATGATATGTAAATAAAATTAAATGTTATTTCAATGAATACCTAATTTAAAACTCCACCTGTATGGCTGAATCGTAACAGCACTCCTCTAAACAGTCTAATGCATTTATTTTATAATGCAATAATACTTTAAAACATCCAAATTCTAAAGGTAAATAGGTACATAGAAAATAATAATTATTACAATATTAGAGTCAACCGAAATTATATCAAATTAGAAATGAATACATGTATAGATACAATGATAGCAATAAAAAGATACAACACGATTTTAACATTGATAATAGCTGATAAAATAATGATTGATGTTTTTAATGTTTTGACTTTTGGCACTACCATTACACAAGCACAATTTATCCTTATTTACATAATTTAAAAACATCAACCATATTAATCATCCCACGATTAATCTTTCATGAAATTTACTATCATAGAATTATTCAACAGAATAAATGAAAACCAACCTATAAAATAATGTGTTTTACATTTTTTTTTCACCTTAGTTATAGTCGACATAGGCTTTGCTATTAATTGATATCGAAGTTTACACCTAGGAAACAATCTAAATACACGCTTTAACGTTTGTATTTTTGTAATGCGCTTTGAACCAGTAATATAAGGTGTTATGAAGTCTCCATCCAAACAAAGGTGAAACCCAACAACATAATGGGGCTTTGGAATAGTTTTTTTTTGTCTTAAAGCTTTTTATCAACGACACGCAAACCGCACAAACATCGTTATATTACATAAAAAATGCTTATTATGTTACTGTTTCTAAAAGCGTGGCACACGTACATAATATATATATATATATATATATATATATATATATATATATATATAATATGATATTACACGATTCACGTAACAAATATTCTAAGGTTATTGGTATTGTGTTAGATTCTTTTCTAGAAAAATTCTCATTTGGAATCTCGTTTACCCCGCATCGAACAAAAACGATGTAGTTTTATAGGTACAATTTATAGAAAAATCATTTTGCCCGTGTGTGTATTGGCATAGGATAACAGGTCCATAGACAACAGGTCTAACGCTCATAAACTCGTATTATTTTTGCAATAATATAATTAATAAATATGTATAAAATACACAAAATAAACAAATATAATTTTGTATTTTAGTATTATAATTAGCCAGTAAGACATATCGCTATTTAATTATTATTTTTATTTACTTTAAGCTTAATGAAAATCATGTTTACAATTATATAATCTCTAGCAAGTACTAAGCAGTAATAGCGTTAGTATATTGTACATGCAGTTGTTCAAGTGTATACGCTAATACGATTTACGGTACCTACCTATACGATATATTATAATATATGCCTTGGTCGTCACTGTGTCCAACACGTTCTCATTGGATTCGTAATATATTATTATATCTACACTTTAATCATAATATATATTATACATATTACGTGTATATATAATAATATTCACATTGTTAGCGAAATAACTATATTATGTTAAAATATTCTGCGCAGTTGTTTGTTTTTGTTTCGTTTTCATTTTTCAGGCACGTCTCGTTATTAATAATTTTTCGCCTGCATCGATCGCGTTTAATATTTGTACGATTCGTACAATATGATATATACACATGATAGATAATGAGCAATAACTATCGGGTTTAATAGGAGGAGGGTTGGAGATATATCTAATCTTCCATGAGCCATTTCGAGTCCCAAATCTATAAGTTTTTCGACTAATTTGTATTTTCATATTCAATATTGTGATTGCTGTGACAGTTATTATGTGTACGGTTTACCCGCATCACGTAGTGATGGAGTGAAGGAGAAACATCTCGCTTTAGTGCTTTACAATTATTTATATGACTATGTATTCATGTACATGTTAATAATAATATAATGTTTACCCGATAAATACACCTCAATAATAACCTATTATGAAATATCAAATTAATATGCAATATTGAATCAGTGATATACATATAATTTTGAAATTTCGTATGTTCAAAAACTTTGTTGTTGTCTTTTTGCCGTCCAATATAATTTTGTACCATATATTCCTTACAATATGTACATTGATATCATGACTAGTATACAATCCTCATGTAATATAAATCCGTCTCTGCGTGTATTACATCTATGTACATAACATATTTTATATTATTTGATATATATACACAGTGCCGAGCAACGTAACAGACGTATGACCGGACACCGAAATGACCCACTTTTCGCGGTCAGAGCGAGAGCAAAATGTTCGTCGTGACCGGGTTTTATGTGTTTTGCAAATGGGTCAAAAGAGCTATGGCAAACAAAACGCCATCGATAATATTATATCATAATAATAATACAATAAATCGAGGTGAATCGTGAATATAAACGGAACAAACAAAACGACGAAACTTATATAAATGCCGACTTTTATCTATTTATTTAAAAAGGTAATTTTCATTGTCCGTCTATAAAAGACAGCACGATGGTTGTAACTGAACGCGAAAAATCGTCCGAGGGGAAGCGCAGAAAGTGAGAATGTTGATTTCGCTCAACCGTAAAAGGCAATTACCTATATATGCTGTGGCGGTGACTTTTAAAACGAAATGCGCTACGACGTATAATATAATAATAGTATTTGCAATATTACGAGTGTGTGTGAGTGGTGCATACTTTAATAATAATGTTAAGCGGTAAACAACGACGCCGAAAATGTTGTTGCGCCGATCGACCGTGTGTGCGGTTTTATTTTTCTCTATATAAATGATGCGCGCTTTGCCGGCCGGCCGGCGATGGCCGCTCAGCTGACACGCGTAAACACAACTTTCAGCACGACTGGAGGCGGTGGTGGCGAATGGTCGGGCACGAGGGGAGTCTGCGGTGACCTCGGTACCGTGTTTACATTGGTTGACCCACTTTGGCATCGACTCGGCGCGCGCACAACACCAACACACACACTCACACACGCACACACACACACACACACACACACACACTCACACACACATTCACACACACACACAGACTCACGCGCACGCGCTTACTGTAGGAACGCCAGCCCGCACATCCACCCGCCGCCAAGCCCATCAGCAGACCGGCCGGTCGCCATGCCGCCAGCGCAAAACAGCGGCTATACGACAGCGATTCGCACGGTGAAAAAATTGAGCTGCGCGTGCGTCGGCGACACGATAATTATCGTACTATATTATTGTGGTGCGCTGCCGCTGAGTGCCGTGACGTAACCGACTTGAACGACGACGCTCAGTACCACCAGCGAAAGTTTTTTTCCAACATTTCGCTTACTGCGTAATATTTTCAGCGTCCCTACACCGCCGCCCCGATACCCTTCGCCTCCACAGCCGCTCGCTCAGCTCACGACCGCCATCGCGCTTCGCCAACGTCCGCACGCGCACTAACGAGCGAGTTGGCTCAACGTTGTCGCATACATTTCGCACGAATGGGCCCACACCGCGAACAAACAAACGCGTATTTTTATTACGCGTCGTTTTCCGTTGTCTGTTTACATGTCCCGTGACGCGCCCTACGTTTCGACCGGCTTTCATAATAAACCACACGACAATAATATTATTATTGATGTTGATATTACTTGTTGTTATTATTTAGAATATTATAATTTTTAATATTGTATTTGTTACTGCACGTCGTGAGCTTATCAAATAATACTCTAATACAATGTGCTTTCGACGAATTTGATCACATTCTTCAATATATATATATATATATATATTATACAATATTATATAAAGACCGTATATTACAATGTATTATTATTTATTTAATATATAACACATGTCCGACTTACATAGATAGTAGATACAATATGCAATTATATTGTAATATAGTCAATTCAAGCAATAGGTGCATAATTATAGTATCACCTATGGTTTTATACGATGCATATTATGTGTTGAACTGTATAATTATAATTTGTATTCAATGTTTAATTTGTTTTTTTAAGTGGATTTTTGTAGGAGCTGCGTATTTATTGCGAATAGGTACTCGATATTTACCTAAAAACACACTACGTTTATGTTTAAAGTTTTTATACAGAAGTAGCACACACCCCTAAGACTAAATTAATTTGTAACTAATTTTTAACATGTTTATGTTTAGTCATCAGTCAAATGTAGTCACTTAATAACTATAGTAATAATTTAAAGCTTAAAAGTATTGACATTGTACTTTCATAACGAAATAACCTTATTCAGCAATTTCGTTGTAGGCGTGCCCGACGGCTACCATATGATGTAAATATAAAAGTACCTAGGTGTATAGTACATACTCAATAATTTCAGACAATGTAAATTTCAAAAAAAAAAAAATGTTTTTGCTCAAAACTTAAAAGAAATTATTTTCAATCACCAAGTATCGTATTATTATGTTATGTTCAAAGTCCGAAATTGCAAAAATTTCGTTTTAACCACATTAATAATATAGTTCATAGTTTATCTTCATACATTTTTTCTACATTTTAAAAATATTAAACATTCAAAAAAGGATCCATTAACATTTTTATACTGTAAAATTAAAAAATTGTATTTAGTTATAATTACATTAAATTATATTATAATATGTAAATATATTATATATATTATATTATATTACTATGTCAACAAGAAAAAAAGAATTAGATCTTTTACAAACATATTTCTAACTATATAAAATTATTTACAATTGTATAGTATTGATACAAAAAATAAATAAATAAAGGTAATAATTATAAACATAAAAAAATAAAATGCGTAGAACTATATATAACAGTTATTTCTGAAAATATTATATAAAAATCAGGACTAATATTTTTAACGTTGCTCATTCTTAAAACAATAAAGGAATGCTGAAGTATCCTAATATCGCATTTAACTGAAATAGGTATTTTGTACTTTTAGAGCACCTTTACTTCAATTACCTAATCGGATAATGACAGTGAATTTGTTAATTGTACAGTCGATAAATTAAAAAATATCTAAATACAACTTAAAAATTATACATGCTGAATACTTCGACACACTCATAGCCAATATAGAATTGTTGAAACTTAAAATATGCGTTTTAAAATATCCTAACAAAACGTCAATAAAAAATACGCTTAAGTACAACATAAAAATAATATTAAATAAGCCGAGACATAATAGGACTAGATTTAGACTTTTGATTATATATCGTAATTGAGTATTTGAGTAAAAAAAAAAAAAAAAAAACGATTTTGAGGTGTCAGCCTCTATTTCTAAGGATATATTACAATTTAATTATATTATATTTGGTAATTATTAGTAGGCAATTTATTTTTCTAATAATCTAATGTTTAATATGGTAAGTTTGATAGTTGAACTAATTGTTGCCAAAACATCTAAACTGCATTTATATAATGTGATAATTTATTATTGCCTATAATAATATAATACTATCTATATGTTATATTATAAATAATTAATAATTAAAAATATTATACATTTTTAACCACAAAATAATTTGTAAATTTCCTTAGAAAAAAACACATGTTCCGCTCAGAATCTAAAAAACGACGGCGTGCAAATAAATATTTGCAATAAATATTTATACTGCCTTAATGAAAATTCCAAATTCGATAATTATGTCAAATGTCAATATACAATATTTACGTGTTAAAGAAATTACATAATATATACGTTATTACGATTATACGTATACCTTATTAGTTCAGTCGTTCGCTATTGAACGTTTTCACATAAATCAAACACATTTTGATACAAAAGCAATTAATAAGTAATAATATTATTACTCAGTACTTATTTTTCCCGGTCATATAATAATAATTATAATCTTTAACATATTTTTGACTCATTAATTGTATAATATAGCATAATACACAGAATAGGTACCTATTTAATACATTATATAATTACTTTTAAAATAATTCGATTGTTCAAGATCAATTCCACTGGGGTTGTTACAAGTATTATTGAGTAGGTGTTGTTCTTTTAGCTGATTGCAATATTACACTGCAAATGTTAAGACTATAATAATTACTTTATTTGTACATAGTTAATAGTTAAAATGTACATTACACATCTATAATATATAATATTACCCAACACAATTTTGTACTTTAGTACCTACTTATACTAAGACTATTGAATATTAGAGCTATTAAAGCGTTATTACTTATTACTTATTAAAGGTATTAAAGTAATGTATAGATTCTACAATTTAAGTATATTTTATTTGTTATCATACATAATATTATGATAATATATTGATATATATAGGATAAACAGACATATAGGCAATTAAATTTATACCACCTAAGTTGATAAAAATAACAAAATATCTAGATGTGTATAATGATATTGGAACTAATAGTAATGTATTGAGTAGATAATAATATGTAACTATTTATTATGTTTATATGTACATTATACTGATGAGCCATAACGAATACACTTTGGGTATTTCGTTAATTGTTTTTGCTTATAGTTAACTCATAGGTGCCCAAGTGACTGAGTACTAGAAACGATATTAAATTTACTTATCTTAATTTACAACAAGACGTCATACCCGTCACCTGCCTGTTGTGTTGTATCTGTCTACTAATAACGTATAGCAATTAATGTTACATTAAGAATCCATGTCACTTTATTTTTTTTAACATAAAGAATAATTGATTTAGAGTAATTGACCTATTATCAAAATTAAAGTTAAGATATTATCTGGGGCACATGAACACGGTAGGCTTATATTTTAATTCTAATTTAAGAGTGAATTATAATACTATTATAAGTAGTTATAACAACATAAAATATTACAGTATTTAAATGTTCATAACTCGCTTTAAAATTAAAATATCAATAACAGCTTACCAGCCAATTCTTGGGAGTACAGGACATTCTCTTAAAGGATTTTAAACTTTTTACTAAACAATTTTAGCAAATTTTTCTATTAAAATAAAAATTTAACAATTACAATTTTATACTTAAATACAAACAATTATGTGTAGTACTATAATATTATGTTTACATTAATAGTATATATACATTTCTGAAATATAAATTACATTATATTCCTGTAACTGATCACTTTTGACCATACCACGTTGAATAAACCAGTTCTTGTCTGATCACTGAAGTTAAGCAACATACGTATGTAATTAGTATTTGGATGGTGGGTGACCGCTTGAGAACACTACGTTATTGGCATCATCTTGTTATTATATAATTTTCCTTAAAACTTATGTTTTTAATTTTCATTATAAAAAAACATTTTTTTTAAAACTTATAAATTATTTACAAAAAAAAAAAAAAAAATGACGAATACCGGCGTTTGGAACCCTTGACTTTTTTTTATAAATAAAGACCACCGCATTTTTACTGAGATTTATTTTCCGATTATCGGGAATTCATATACCGTTTTCTGATTTTACGAACTCAAACACAAAATTTGCTGAAAAAAAGGTCTGCAAATGGGTACTGCTCTACTGTAAAGTAAGTGTGGAGTGCGCCACTGTAATGGATGTATTACATTTGAATTAAATGATATAAAATCATTGTATACGACAGACGATTTTCAGCGAAGATGGTATGTCAGCTAACTAAGTATATTTTATGATATTATTGATATTAAAGTAATGCATTTTACTATTATTATACAGTAGGTTGAATTCATTTTTACCGATAACATTTAAAAATGTTATTGACTGAACCTATAAAATATAATAACATATATTTTAAAAATTTCAAGTATCACGAAAAATATTTTTAAATTACAACAAAATAACTAGCATTACGTTATTTTTTATTTAAATATCTAATTTTGTACATATTTTAACTTACCTATATAATGTCTATAAAAAACAACCATGTTAAAATATTTTAACAAAATAATTTACAAACAATCGTGATTTTGATGAATTTTGGTCAAAATTTGAAATTAAAATGCATCTAAGAAAAATAATGCATATATTTCTTTAATATATTTTAACTGTTATTATAACAACTCACTAGAAACCTTATATTAAATTTTCAAGCTTTCAATCCAACCAAAATATTTTAATAGATAATTATAAGAAAAAAAACTAAAAAACAAATCAAAAATTTCTTATGCCAAACTTAAAATGTCTATAAAATAGAACTATAAAAATATATTTTTTGATTACATTATAAACTATTAACATAATATTTCTAATTTTTAAACCTGAGATATAAAAATTTAACATTTTATACATTTTTAACTGTAAAATAATTTACAAATGTTCGATATTTTGATGAATTTTCTCAAAATTTTAACTTTAAATGTTTATAAAAAAAATTCGTGCATATTTATTTTTAATATTTTTAAACTACTATTGGAATAACTTACGAGGAATCTTGTACTAAATTTTCAAGCTTTTTGACCTAACAAACAAATTTTTATCGACATTTATAGAAAAAAAAATTTAAAAAATTGAAAAGTTAAATTAATTTTTTATTAGCGTTTGAAGCTTAAATATATTTGGTATATTGTAGTTTATTCACTTGCAAACGAACAATTTCTCATCGAACGATTTTCTTATCTTGTTATAATTCAAAATCGAATAACCGTTAATACTTGAAATATTCACCAATTTTTTTCCATTTTCTATAAATTATAACATTTTAAAAATATTTCTACTCTTTTTTAGTTGTTCTTATAGACATTTTAAATTTAGTTTAATTAAGTTTTCATAAATATCGATAAAAAAATTTTCGCTGGGTAAAAAACTTGAAAATGTTATACAAGGCTTCTCACAAGTTGTTATAATAGCTTAAAAATACTTAACATTTTACGCGTTATAAGCACGATTATTTTATGAGCATTTGAAGTTAAAATATGTTAACAAAATTTGATATTTAAACAAAGAATAACAAATTGATTTATTTTGTTGTAATTTAAAAATATTATTCGTGGGTAGGTGCTTAAAACTGTTTATAACTATAATATTTTACAAGCACAATATCATTTTCAAATTCAATGTTTTGACAGCAAAAGTTAACCATACTCTTTGTGGACCCGACATTAGGTATGAATATTAAAAATTGTATTAATTTTTAACTACATATAATTATTTGCAAAATTTCGCGATCTTGGTAAAATTCTGAGTTTTTTATTGCAGGAGTTATATTATAAATATTTAAATTATCACTTCTGTAATGCTCATCAAACATTGAGGTGCGTTACCAAAGCACCACAAAGTGAACATTTATCTCCAATTTTTTTTTTTTTTTTTTTTATAGTAACCGTTTTATATAACCATATATAATGTATCATGGATAAGCTATATCCATATACTAAACAACTATGGAGTAACGTTCCCGAAATGTCGGTATATATCACATTGGTAATAATTGCTACCAGTAGTAACCGCAAGAGGTAATGATTATGATTTTTAACTTATCACTATGATAGAATAAACAAATAAATCAAATACATTTCTTAAATAATAAAATATTATAATGTGATATTAATAAATATAAAAGTACAATAATTATTAATTTTAAATTATTACTATTTTTTTTTAAATAAAATAATAAAAGAAAAAAATTATTGGTTCATGATATAAAAAATATGTTACCTTCGAGAACGTTCAGGGAAGACTTGAACTATGATTTATTAATTTATATTAATCATAGTTCATGCATAAAACTGTTCGTAATCACATATTTAGAATTCGTATAACCTGAATGACTTCCCGGGAATACCATTTTTTGAATGTGGCTGCCATGGTAACGTATTATTAAAGAAGAGTAACGCCGTGGCGTACGTATATGGAGTATGTATCGATTCCACCGATTTAGTATCGACTCCACCAGCTATTGTTTAGAATATCTATACATTTCGATTCCGCTAGGTACGGTTCATACATATTAAATATCTATTGATCCTAAGTATAATATTTTTTAAATAAATAAAATAATTAAAAAATTATAACGATATAAAATAGTAAAAAATTAAAAAATGAGAACATTTTATTATTTTATTAATAACAATTATGTAAACAAAAATTCTGTATATTTAAAGGTATACAGTATTAATAGTCGTCGGCGAGTATTTTTATTTAAAAAATTTTAGACTGTGGAATCAATTTAACATGAACTGCATCTTGTGTAATCATTTTTAGTTCGCGAAATCGATATCTATGTAGTATGTAGATATTAAAACAGTAGCTGGCGTAATTAATTTAAACCTTTTTCTAAAACAGGTAGTTTCGGCGAAATCCGTTTTAGAGCCATATAAATCTCATATCTATTGTAATAACCTATCCACAGATCCACTTTAGTGTCTACCTACTATAGGTACTAGTCAAATTATATTTTATAAAAAAAATGTTGCTAATGTATAGCCGTAGGACACGGATACAACTAATCAATTTGTAGTGCATTGTAAAGTTTATATTCAACGCACCTATATAACTGTTATTGAGCATAAACTTATAAGGTATTTCGCGAAAGGTACATACATTTAAAAAACACATATAGTCGTGTTCTGCAGCAGAAAACAGCCATTGGCCATGATAGAACAAATTTTGGTAAATTCAAGGATTTTTAAATTCACATTCGAATGTAAATTACAAAATGCATTTATTGTACATTTGTACGTGTAAATGACTAAACCAAATAACTTTTAACTGGGTCATTACCGCATTATTATCAGCGGTGTTAAACTCTCATAAGTATCGTGGACGGACTGAAGTTGACAGCGGTGCACCTAAAAAAATATTCTTTATTCCAGAAATTTTGTGACTGCGAGCGTTTTATCAAATTATTTACAAATTATTAATAAACAATATACCTATAGTAACAGTATTAACCATTAGTTACAGTATAAAACATGATTGTATCTACGTGTTATAATGAAATATTGGAGTGTGTGCTTTTTACATTACAACTTTAAAAACTGTGAACCATTATGGTGCATATGGACGTGAAAAAATGAAGTGCCCATAAAAAATACAATTTCAGTAGAAACAAAAATGACTAATTAGTAATTAGTGTATAATTTTATTGAAAAATAATATGTATTATGCTGTATAATATCTACTGTTGCTACTATTTTACAATTGAAATTATAATAATAAATAATTATAATTGATATATACAGCCAAAACGTAGATTATATATGCTTTATATTTTATGCATTATCAAATACCAAATGATTATTATTAACTCTTGTATTGTATCTTAAAAATTGAAATCTTTTGTCTCAACGCTTGATCCGGTTGGCTTAATTTTTAATAATAGTGAATAAAATAAACGTTTATAGTAATTATTAGCGGTGGTGAGAAGTATCTACAAAAACAATTTAAAAATAATAATGACGTTATTATTATTAATGTAGCATTATATTTTTATATTATATTATATTGTTTATATTTTGTTTATTTAACATTAAACATATTATATACATAAACAGAAAAAACTTAATATATAATGTTGATACCTATTCCCTGTAAGCAATACTTGTATGGAAGTAGGGAGTCTTATTATACTTAAAGAATAAAAATGATACTTATATAAACAAAACAATAACCATTAATGTAAAATAATATTAAGTAATAATATAATTTATTTTTTAGGATGCATAATAAATACAAGACAGAGGTAATCAAAAACGAAAGAAAACAGACAAAGTACTACAACAGTCAACAAAAAAGTATAAAACAAAAAAAAAGAATAATAATTATTATTATCTAAGGTAATTTAAACAGAGATTCGTAAGAAATACAAGACATTAGTGAAATAATTTGTTGAACCTTTTCTTTATCTCGTACTTAAATTTTAAATCATTATCAATTGTTTTCATGTAACTAGGTAGTTTATGAAATAATTGTGTGCCCCTATAAACGTAAAACAGTTTTCTTAAAGTAGTGTTTGGTTTAATTAAAGATAAATTCCCAAAATTCGTATTCCAAGTAGTTAATGCATATTCTAGTTTAAATTAATTTTTTTGTTTATTAGTTTTTATTATAACCAACTTATCGTATAATTGACTAATTTTTAATACTTTAAGAATTTTAAGTAAATCATCTGTGTGATTATTTTCATTATAAAAATGTTTTAACATTATTCGAACTAATATTCTATGGGCCACATTTAATGGTTCTAACGCATTTTTGTATGCAGAACCCCATACTATTATATCATACGTAAATATTGTTTGTACCATGGCGAAGTAAATTATTTTTATATTTTTAATATTAAGGATATTACGCAATCCTTTAAATATAAAATAACATTTTCTAACACATGGTATTATAGTTGTAATATGAGGTACCCATTTTAAGTGTTCATCAAATATTACACTTAAATATTTGTTAGAACTTACTCTTAATATTTCCCTATAGTTTTCCTAATAGTAATTTACATCATTAATTCTACTGCATGTATGTGAATTTTAATCGAAAATTGTTTGGTGAATTAGCTTTATATATATATATATATATATATGGAAAATATATATAGATATAGAAAATGTGATATATACTGATTTACTATAGTTTAATAATAAACTATTTTTCGAGTACCATTCATTGATTGATTTGGATTAGATAAACCTAAGTTTGCTTTGGTTTCAACTTTATTCCAAATATCGTCATCAAAATATACAACTGTATCGTCAACATACGCTAATATTTTTCCATTTATATCGAGGTCTATTAGATAATTTGCATATATAGAAAATAGTATGGGACCTAAAACAGTTCCTTGAGGAATACCAAATTGTAATATTTTTGAATCACTTAATATTTTTTTAATTTGTACAACACCAGGTCTATTGGAAAGATAAGATTCGAACCAATTTAAAAATATATTTTATCCCATGATTTTTTTTAAGCTTACAAAACAATATTAAATGGGAAATTGAATCGAATGCCTTAGCAATATCTAAAAAAAATATTTGTACATTTTTTACCATTATTCATTGAGTTATAAATTAAGTTTACAAAATACGCAATTCCTGAGCTACTTCTTTAGATTTTAGATTTAGCTGTAGACAATTATAATTTTCGTTAATATAATTAATTTGATATTTAATATTTACAAATATAATTATTCCACTATTTTGATTAAAATCATTACTATATACATATTTATACATATATTTATACACATTAAAGCCATCAATATTTAGATTTAGATATTTTATAAATTAAGTTTAATTTTAATGAAATGTAATATTATTTACACGTAAATTAACGAATTCTCCTCAAACAATTTTTGTTATTTTGAAGTGATTCAAAAAACGTTGAAACTTAAATTTTTTGCAATAACATATATTATTTTTCTATAGACAATGCAATTTTAAAAATATTTAAACTTATTTATAGTAATTTTTACTACCAGTCCATTTATTACACTATTCTACGGTATGCTAGTATTGAGCTATATGTGCATAACAGTAATATATGCATAGGCGTAATTTGGATGGAAGGGTGCTGGGGCTGCTTAGCACCACAAAATATTTAATAGCATCAGAAAATTTGTATTGGTCATATTACGTTATATATAATCGTATACTTTTATTTCTAAGATTGTTTGTTTTCATAATAATATTACAAAACAACTAGAATAATATATATATATATATAATAATTTATATTTTATACATAAAGATAATTGGTTAAATAAAAAAAATTATGTACTAATAACGATCGATGAAGACTTAAAAGGACAATATGTCGATAACAATTACGCCGTTTCTTCTTTTTTTTCAGTTTGAAACCAATTACACCGCGGGACTGCTTTCGTATTACTTCCGTGGCGCCACCATTGTTTATTTGGCATCAAAACAAGTTAAATACAAATAATTATACATACAAACCTTTTGGCCACAGGTGGGTAGATAGGACAAGTCCCCGACTTACCCATCTTACAGTTATATCAGTTTCCGGACCGCTTCATGTAATTTTCTCAAGTCAACCGGAGTCCATCGTCCTCGATGTCTCCTATATGTCCTGTGATGCCTTGATCGTCCTGATCCTCTCGCCCGTGGTGTCATGGTTAACGAACAAAGTGCAGTAGGTGACACCTCCAATAAAACGCGGATGCGACGATCGAGTGTGTCGAGCTCTGTTCCTCATGTTCATCTGTTTCTCTATGGCTGCTAAGCGTTGTCCCTCTGTCTGACTCTCTCGTCTTCTTCCTTCGTAGTTTAAATCTCCTCGACCATGCTACTGAATACCATTCTTGTTCTGGTGAAGGCTTCCCGTATCTCCGGGGGTTGGTCTTCAGTTGTTTCATCTATATCAATTGTCTAGTAAAGTATAGTAAATAGAAGATGTCCTTTAAAAAAAGAACGTACAAAGTCAAGTATCAATCCAAAGTAACTATCCCGATTTCTTTATAATGTATATTTTGTTAAAATAAATGTGTAAAAAGTAAAATAGTATAATAATAAATATATATATATGGATATTGTAGGTTAGTAAGTTAGAAAGTATAATGATAGCATATGTTTAGCGATTGGGGGGGGGGGGGTTGCAAAGTCTCTTACAAGCACGATTAAAGATAGTATGGTTGCCCATCGTCTCGAGATTAAGGCTATGCGATTATTTTTATTAATCGAATTACCGAGTATTTTTTAATCAATTATTATTTATTATTAAAACAACAAAATAGACAAACATGAAAATATAATTATAAAAGGTGTTAAAACTTAAAGACGAATACCAATCTTAAATTTAATTCTTAACGATGTTGAATTTATATCTGCATTTAAGTATTCGTTGAATAAGTCTTAAGTTTTTAGCGTTTACAACTAAAATATGTCCAGCGAAAAGGAGTGGAAAACCATAAAACATTGTGTTTTTATTATTTATTGCGACTGAACACTAAACTTCTGAATCAAAGCAGAGAACGATAGAAAGAAATATTACCTACAATTATTATAACATTATTGAGTATTCGATTGTAAATTATAATACGACGATTATTCGGTTAATCGATTAATCGATTATTATATTTGAGTATTTGAGAATTCGATTATTCGTCGATCAATTAATAATCGTACTATACTCTCAAAATATTCGATTAATCGATTATAATAAAAAATTATACAAATAATCGATTATTGTGGAAAAAATAATCGCACAGTCCCACTCTAGATAAGAAGGACGTGAAGTGAATCTATCGATATCACGGTTATCTACACGTAGATAACTGTGATTGATATAAATAAACAATACGCATTGTTTATCTATTTCACTTATTATTATGGACAAAATAGTCCCGTATTTCAGACGACTGTTTATAATTCAAGGATGGGTAACTGGCGGTCCGCGTGCGTTTTTTATCTGGCCCTTGCTGCATTTTCAAATTATTTTATAAAATTTTAACGTTTATCTGTATTTTATTTTATTAGGTTTTTCGTAAAACGTAGATATTAATTTTAGTATTAGACATTAACTCTAGTATTAAATTGCAGCTTATTTATTAAATGTCTAAATTCACACATATATCACACATATAATATATATATATATATATACATATATTTAATATTTATAGAAGCATACATATTAACATAGCTTATAGATACATATTTTATTTTATCAGTTAAGTCGTATCCGTCGTGTTGCACTGACTGATAGAGTTGGTTTTATTATTTTCGTATTTTATAGTGTTTCAAATTTCGTAATGACCTTTTTTTGTTGCCTTATGCTCTCTGGACTACTAGATTTTTTAAGATCTAAAAATTGGTCCTCTAGTTACCCATCTCTGGTTTATGTCATTGAGTTTTATTAAAGTATTATGTATAAGTATATGGTTTTCTAGGTTGTTTAATCTTTATTTTCTTCGCTCAAAGCGTTAGTCTTAAAAACAGCTGATTGCTAGATTCATATTTATGGTCGTTGGATAAGGTATTTTACCGTAGTCGATAGATAACCCATGCTATCTTAAATCGTGCCTATGAGTCACTTTGATCGATAAAAATCTAGTACTCCTAAAAATGCACCTATGAATATATGATGTAATATCATAATTTGTTTCTGCAAAAATGAATTCAACCTACACCGTATTTGCTAGTAAAGATATAAATTACTTATTGTAATATAAAAAAGTTATAATAACATAGACTTAGATATAAGTTATAGATGTTTCAAAGTCGTATACAATGATTTATTAGGTATTAAATTCAAATTCAACACATCCATTGTAACAGTGGCATACTCATTGATGAGGTATAGATAGGTACACTTATAGCTATACAGCAGAGCCAAATCCTCGTTCTTTTAAAATAATAATTTAAAGTTTGTTAAATCATTCGGATCCGTCGTTGCTTCAAGGTACACAATTGAGATTTTATATCTATACCGTTGAAGCTATTTAAAACGACGAACACTGATAACGTGACAAATTTAATCGAACGAGCTTTATTCAGACTTGAACAATATAATAAAACAATTTTTATATACACACCAGGGGCGGAATCCAGAAATTCTCCGAGGGGGGACGCACTTTTTGCAGACATTTAATTATATTGGCCTTTCGATTTTTTGTCAAACTTTCCATTTAAACGACGCGTGTCGTTGCCTGAAAATGGTTTGAATATAATATTTATTTTTAGATTTAATTTAAATAATAATCACAATAATAGCAAAAGTAAACCTGTAGAGATACATAATTTAGAATTATAAACATAATATTTACGATTTGTATATAGATACCATCTATTAATTATTATACTGATTCAAATTATAGATATTTATAGATATTTAATTTCGTCGAATTTATAAAGTTTAAATTGTCCACGCAGCACACATCTTCTCTCACAGGAAGCCGGTCGGCCTACGCGTCGATTCGAGATATAAAAAAAGTGTTTTATGCTTTCGCACATTTTTTTCAACCAAATGAAGGAGGGCGCGTCCCTGCGCCCTTCCCCTGGATGACTGGATAGCTGTATGCTATAGATGTATGCTCAAACCTTTTTAGATTTAAGAACCCTTCCTGTTACAAACTACAAGTAGTTAAATCATGTTTTAGCATTAAAAAGATGAAAAGCATATTAACTAAAACCACGATTCACAAATGAAAATATCTAGCTGATTAAATGGTTTATTAGCAATAATAGGAAATTACACAATGAGATAATGATAGACCCCAATGATGTTTTAAATGCATTAGTGATCAAAACAAGAAAATTACGATTAATATAATTAAAATAGTTTTTGAACTTTTAATAATATAAAAATTATTATAATTAAATCCATTTTCATATAAAGTCAAATTAAAAATTTGTTTTAACTTTTATGTGTACACTTAAAGGTTTAAACCCCATTGATAAATCTTAGATATGCCACTGACTGCATATTGTAGACTGTATAGTTATAGTTTTACTTATTAAACTAATAATATTAATCATATTTATTTTAACTTTACTTTTTTTTATTTAATATACACCGAATATTTTTGTTAAAAACGCGAGTGTACAATAATAATTGTAAATTACGTATTAGATTTCCAAAAACAAGTAGGTCAATGTCTCGGCTCGTATTCCATTTTTACGGTTAGTGTTCAGTTTCCACACACATCGCGCGTGTGCCTATATATGCCTCTCGCGCCGTAGCATCCGTAGGCGTAAACTTGTCGAGCAATAATAATTGTTGGTTTCGTTTTCGTCGTCATATTGAAATTTCGCCTGGAAATTTATTCGATTAGATTTGTGAGGGTGTCCGGTAAGGTAATGTCACATGAGTAAATACATTATATATTCAAAAGATAATATTTTATGTCTTTGTATTATGTTCGCGCATGTCTTTATATAGTACTGAAGTCTGAAAATGCTATTATGAACCGTATTATAAACATAATATATAATATTATTATATTATAATGCGATTTAAAACTTGGCGGGAGACGCTCTATAAGTATATCATATTAGTATTATTATGCCTGCGTATATATATTATAAAGGTACACGAAAAGTGAAAAATGTTGCTAACTATTACGATTAGTTATCACTGATCACCAAATTTAAGCTTAAAAATAACTATTTTTTTATAATATACATCAATAGATTAATTTTTCATCCATCCCCGCCATATAGTATATTTAATATTGTTTGTACATAATATAGTATAGTAGACAGTAATATTATTTTTATTTTTATTCTTTACTGTCTTGAACCTATGTAGATAATATTATGAGAATAATACATAATAAAATTCTATAATGTTGTGTTTACGTATCTACCTACGATTTTGTTTTATATATGTATACCCCTAATATGACAACAATATATATGAGGAAATATTATGTAGAGATCAGCGTGTCAAACCGAAGCAAAAGTCATATACATACATATAATATATCGTGGGCGTTCTATTTTAAAAGGCACCGCTAACTGCCAAATCACTTTTTCTGAAATGTATTGCAGTAGAGCAAAATCAAAGTTAAATTTTATATTGCATTTTTAATAGGCAAATTAGGTAAAAGTAACTTTTTATTAAATCAATCTTAATTAACACAAATCACGAAATTCAAAAGCTTTTATCTAGTGGATAATATATTTTACATTATTTATTTATTTAGTTTTTTCATTTAAATGAAACCTTTACCTGCATCGATCTTATTTTTTTTTTGTTAATCCTTTTATTGATTCATATTTTAGTAAAAAGAATTTCTTCTTCAGGTTCCCTATGATTGTATTTATCGGTTGCCCTATCTCTCTTTTAATATTTATTTTCCCTTCTCCGTTATATTTAAAATAAATAATTATGATACATAGTGTGTCGAATAAATGTTGTTCTTCGTGTTTCTATAATTTTAATGATCTATCTTGGTTCTTGTATAGTCCTGTAACATGTTGATCATTAGCACTTTTTGATTTAATTTTCTTTCTGTCCAGCCTATTTGATCTTTGGGTCTAGGGCAGTGCTCGAGACGGACCAGAACGCGCAGAAACGCTGTTTCTGTTCATAATATTAGCTTTTGTATCCACTCCGTTTCATTAAAATTAGAATTTACGAGTTCCGGGTCGTAAAAATATTAAGTAAATATTGAAAAAAATAGAAAAATTGCCATTCGGTAAAACGTTTCCAAACGTATCATAATCCAAGGAATTAAAATTATCAAATTTCCTTTTTATAAATAATAATATAATAGAAATATTGAAGTCCAATTGGCTTTACCAGCCATCATTTGTTGCCGACTGTCGTTCTTTTTCGTCTTATCGCAAATTATAGAATCGATATATTGTGTGACTTTGTTCACACATATAACATTTAAATTTTGACGTAGTAACGTGCATTGACATGCGCTCAGAGTAGTCGTATCTAGTTTTGTTCAAATTATGTGGATCATTATTGGTCTCCATTTGTTTGGGTCGTGGCCTAAATTTTCTAGCGCTTTCATATTTCCAAACAATTTATCTACAAATTTCCTTAATTTTATTGCTGATTTAGCTTCTAGTGACTCCATATTGAAAATTGTTTTCGTATAGTTTTTCACCAGTATGCACTTATTTTTATAACGTTCATTCAAATACTCCCACACAATTGTGTAATTTTTTGCTGACGTTTTAAAGCTTTGTGTAACCATTAAAGCGTCATCTGTAAACGCTAGCTTTAAATCGAAAAATCTTTGAACATCTATTAGTGCCTCATTTCCATGAATTAGCGCAACGAACATGTCGTGGAAGGTGAACTATTCTTTATAGTCCCCATTAAATGTTGCCACATTGAGTACTGCCAGTTAGACAATTAATGTTTGATTTAACGTGCTACTACAGTGTGATCGAAAAGTCGCGCACACCAAAATAAAAGTGTTTCTAAATAGTAGTTGTGATAAATTATTTTTGTCGGTTATTTCAAAATAACACTACGGGTATTCCCGACATTTAATCTAGACGTTATTGTTATATGTATTGATGATACGACGCTTTTAGAAGTGCTTTGATTATTGCTCTGTGAACATGTCGTTTTCCCAAGAACAACGTGTGTTTATTGTTGAACAGTATTTTGCTAGCCGTTCTTATGCTTGTGTTATTGATGAATTTCGAGTGAAATATCCGAATGTAGTAGTACCTAACAATTCAACCATGACGAGATTAATCG